>PVKS010000618.1:0-106703 GCA_004027875.1 Aplodontia rufa | reverse complement strand
AGATCTTAACAGAAACTTCTCACCAGAAGAAGTCCAGAAAGCCCATAAATATATGAGAAAATGTTCTACATCATTAGCTATAAGAGAAATGCAAATCAAAACTTCAATGAGATACCACCTCACTCCTGTTAGAGTGGCATAAATGAAAAATTCTAACAACAACAGATGCTGGAGGGGCTGTGGGAAAAGAGGAACACTGTTACACTGCTGGTGGGACTGCAAACCGGTTCAGCCACTATGGAAAGCAGTGTGGAGAATCCTCAAAAAATTAAGGATGGAACCACCTTATGACCCAGCTATCCCACTCCTGGGTATTTTGCCAAAAGACTTAGAATAAACATATTATAGTGATGTGGCTTCATCAATGTTTATAGCAGCTCAATTTACTATAGCTAGATTATGGAACCAACCCAGATACCCCTCACTCGACGAGTGGATACAAAAACTGTGGTACATATATACTATGGAATACTATTCGGCCATTAGAGAAGACGATATTATGGCTTTTGAGATCAAATGGATGGAGATGGAGAGAATTACGCTAAGTGAAGTATCCCAATCTCAGAGACTCAAGGGCCAAATGGTGTCTCTCATCTGTGGAAGCTAGAATACATCGGGAAGCAGTATATTAGACGGCTATGCTAATAATAACTTCAAATTGTATGATTCTCAACACAACAGGGAGATGACTCCCTAGGATACTTGGAGGCACAGGGAGGGGGAAGGGAGGTGAGGGTATAGGAAGAACTCCTAGGAGACTGGAGGGTGGGAATATGGGAGAATCATCCCAGAAGGAGATCTCTGTCCTACATGAGATATCCATTTAACTCAGGAGTTCTTCTGGGGGAAACAGCAACAGGGGGAACCCAAGCTGGGCATCCATGATATGGCATTAGCCCTGGAAAACTAAGTATAGATACATTGGTTCTTGAATGTTTGATAATGTTTCCCCCTCAATTGTATCTCTATAGCCATCTAATAACAAAAAGAAAAAAATAGTTGAATATTCCAAAGTATATCAATTGCCTGTCTCTTTCCTGTAGTAATTAGACCACTGCTACAATAAAGTCATTATCTACAATAAAATCATTCTTAATGTTGCTTAATATATAAATGCATGCCATGTTACTAAGAGGGAATTGGATATTTAACACTAAATAACGTTGCATATAGTTTAAATTTAACTCTTTTTTATTAGAGACTTTAAATTCTAAAATTTTTGTATATAATTACTAGAAAATGATTGAATGCTTTACTAATATAATATTTCTTAACCACTCTTTATGACTCAAGGTCATTTAATGGTTGCCACACACTCTGTACTCCCATGGATGCTGAGACACTCTTCACCTCACCAGGACACTTTTCCCTTCACTAGTGTTTTATTTTTAAATTTGCTTAGTCTTTTTTCTCTACTACCTATTCTTATTTTCATTAGATTATATGCCCATAGAGTTCAGGATTGGTTATGAAATGCAAACAGTATAATCTTTCAGTGTTCCGAGAAGTAGAGGGGAGCTGGGATATCAGGGAGCAACTGCAGTGTCACCCACAATGATCATTTACTAGACTTTAAACTAGAATTATCTCTTGATCTGTGAACGATCCATTTTTGGTATGTACTAGGTGCTTATCAAATATGTTCAGAATAGATACATAAGGGATGATTCTACCAGTTTTACGATACAAAATGAGGCTGATGTCATATATGACAAGATTTGTATATGACTGCATTAAATTTCTACAGCATCTTGAATGCTGTGACTATTTTCACTAGACAGATTAGGAAATCAAATCTCACAAAGGTTAATTCACTGTACTACCTTCACCTAATTTTTACATAGTAAAGCTGAAATGTGGACTCTGGCTCTCCGAATGCAAAGTTAGCATCATGTGTTTTCGAGTTCCGCGTTCCTATTACTTTGTCCTTCCTCCCAAAGCATTTCATATGAGACAAGGTAACATGTGAAAACATGAGTACATCACTTCATACTTTGTTGATTTTCCACTTCTCAGGTGTATTTCAGATAATTGGGACTTATAAATATTTATAAATATACTTATAAATATAAGCATGGTGAAACCATACTTGAGTTATGTCTCAAACCATGAAGTTCACCCATAAAATCCATTCTGTCTAACACATATACTGAATAGTATTTGAAAATTATACAAAAGTACAAATATGGCTACTTCAGGAAGACTGAGTTATGTCAAGGTATCTATTGAAATGAAAATAAAATGATTTTTATATTCACCTTATATTTGTTTTGGTTTTTGAAGTTTGATTTATATTCATATTTTCAGAAATGTGTTTCTTCACACAAAAGCCAGTATGAAATTATTTTAAAACAATGCCACTTACAGCAAACATACAAATATTTTAATTTTATTTCTAAAACAGTTTTGATAATGCAAGTTGTTATATTTCAGAAGCAGAGAAAAGACCACTCAATGCGCCACATTTCTTAAATGGGTGAGTGTTCAGGTAAACGTGTTAGTTTAATGACAACTCTCACTGTGAAACTTTGCCTGGCTCTTTTTTTGCTTCTACCATTATAATTACCGAAAGGATGAAAATTAAGAACAGCTTTGCTTTCTCACAGATTAGAAAACAAAATGCCTTTAGTGCAAAGAAGACTTTTGGCGCCTATCTACCAGAGAGGAAGCTCTCAGAACATGGATCTGAGCCATTTCCATCACAGTGACAGCACTATATTCACTTTTCTGTTGTGGATGAATGGACAGCAGGGCAGAAAGACTGAAATGGCAGAGGCTTAATGAGATTGATTTCACTTAAGAATTATTTGTTGCAATTACATTAGGCCCTGATTAGCCCCTGTGTAAGTGTATTCTCCCCTCACTACTGGTAAAATTCTCATTTTCCTCACAGATGTACTTAAATAATGTGAGAGTTCACAGGACAAGTCTCAAAGTATATTTGAGTTCTCCCAGAGAGAAAATTTGTCACTAAATTTCAGCAGGGAAACGTGGTCTTCATCTTCATTTATGAGATTAATAAAAATGAAGACTTGAGAGAAATTCAGCTAACAATTTCACTTCTTCCCAAAGCACAATATTATAAATAAAAACTTCTTTAGAAACTCAGAAAGATCATGCCTCATTAAAGCTAGATTCTATAAAAAGAAAGGCAGTTTAACCTGACAAGGTTCAGAGAAGTTTATATGAAGGAAGAATGGATATGTATCCATAAAATTGGCCTTAACTTTGCTCTTCCCTGTCCCCTGTGGACACCCTGCTGTGCCTTAGATGTGAGATGTCCTTCAAAAACTCCCATAAAGGAAGGAATATTCAGAGGTCAAATGATTGGATTATTATAAGAGCTGTAAGCAAATCAGTGGGTCCTAGTTTGAATATTCATACTGGGTGTTAATAGTAGCCAGGGAGGGGCATGCCTGGAGAAGGTGGGTCACTGAGTGTGTACCCTGGCAGAGTGCATCTTCCCTGTGGCACCTTTGACCTTTTATCTTCCTCTCTGCTTCCTGATCCTGACATGAGCTGAGTAGCCCTCCTCCACTGGGTCCTTTTGTGATGTGTGGCCTCACCTTGGGACCAGAGTTTGGAGTCAGTCATCTATGGACTGATCTATGAAACCATGAGACCCAAAAGAACTTTTTCCCCTGCAAGTGTTCTTGTCAAGTATTTTGGTCACAGAGACACAAAGCTAACTAAAATCCACCCCTTTCTGCAAGTCCATCTAGCCTTTAAAAAAAATTATATGTACAAAAAGCTTGGCAAGTTCATTAAGCTGTACTACACTAACAAACCAAAATGTTGGTAGCATTGTCCAATGCTCACTCAGGTGGGAGGACTCTTCATGACAGCTCCTATCCATTGTTTACTCAGAGATTCATTTTGCTTGAATGCTACCTGCCTCAACTTCTAGGTGATGAGCTGGGAAAGAATAGGCTTAAGGGAACACATTGAGTCACATGCCTTGGCCAGAAAGTTACATTTATCAGTGCTGCTCACAGCCTACTTGCTAAAACTAGTCAAGCGGTCCCACTTATGCTCCAGGGGGCTAAAAAAAGACAGAAAAGCACTCGGATACTTGGTAAGGATAAATGTATCTGCTACAGGGAGCCAAGGAATAACAATATTTAAAATACGAAAGGTGTTATAAGAATATTTCATATCCAAAACCTACTTATCTTTTAAATTGGGGAGGGAAGTTTTATCACCAGAGAGATATGCAGTTTCACTCTTCAATATTCATATAAATATTTAATCCAGAATGCTTAGTAAATTGTTAATATTAAACAAAAATTGCTAAGCAAGATGTAATCTGTTCCTTTTCACTATCCTTTGAGACAGTTCCCTGTCCTTCTTCCCTCTTCCTTCCTTCCTCCTTTCTTCCTTCCAGCCTTCCTTCCTTCCTTCCTTCTTCTTCTTTCTCTTTCTTTCTTTTGTGCCATGTCACTCATTTTATCCAGTTCTGAGTTTCGTTGAATTTATCACATATACAAGGAACTCTCAGCATTCCTGTCCTCCAAACCGTATCCTTTATTTTAAATTGAAGTTCAGAACCCATTTCAGGAAAATTTCTCAAGGGAAATTTCCCTCAATTAACTACAGCTCATTCTTTGATCTGTCCAATCCCTTCCTTATCACACTCTGTCAGAATATTTCTTTGTATGTATTCATATTCATTGAATACTGACCTATCTCATCTCTTTTGAAAGATTATAAATTTCTCAGGGCATAAGCCAAGTCTAATCTCAAATATATACTTTAGGTTCCTATTACGGTTCTCAGCATCTGTGAGCACTCAGTGAGTGTCATTGACCTATATACAAGGACTTGACATTCTTTATATAGGGTTTGGAATCCTCCGATGACTACACTAAATTCTTTGATTAATTTCTTCCTGTTCATCAAAGAAGCACATTTCAATGGATGAAAAATAAATTATTATTAGAGTCTGTTTCAGAGATGTTTTCAGCTTTGTAATAATGAAAGACAAACTGGAAGAAATGTTGATATTCTAAAACACTAATGTATTCACTGGATTCCAAGATGCATTGTGAGAAAGTCTAAAGTACAAAGTAATTAACATTACACAGCAAATAACAAAAATGGCATTATCTTCACAAAGCAGGATGGACAGAATACAGTTGAGAGTCTGGAATAGGTTGTTGCCAGGAGAAACCTTCTGTGTGTAATTCTCAGCTGTGAGAGTTACTGAAAATTCTGTAAATATCAAAGTGAGTCTTAATTTATACTTGTTTATTTTTTAAAACAGTCCATCAAGTTACAAAACAATTAATTTGCCTTACTTTTTTGGTCTTATTGAAGGATTTTTCTTGCTTTGTATACTTTAGTTTCATTCTTCCAAGAGCACACAAAAATAATCATTTCTCCAAGAATGGAGAAGAAAATAATGAAGTAACTCCCTTTATGTTCTAAATCAATAGATATTAGCTTCACTATGGCTCTGTTGACAAATGCATTTCTTGTTGACCCTCAAGAGATTTTTGTTTTAATTGGTCCAAGGTAGAGATGGGCATCAGTATCATGTTTTAGGTTCATCCATACTTTTCAAATATTTGAATCAATGTTCTAAAGACCTTAACTTAGCTGATTTTTTTTTATAATTAGCTAAAAGAGATAAGAATCTTACCAAAGTCTACCAAATACCAGTACTGTTTTACATTGGCATCTTAGTTTTGAAGAACGGAAACCATTAAATGAAACCAAAACATGTACAGGTAAGTGAAAACAACTGGAATTTTATTAAATCTATTATTTTCCGTGTTTATTTACTTGATTATGTATGTATGTGCTTGTGTGTGCACACATGCATGTGGTCATGGGTGTACTTTGGATGAGTAAGAGTAGATTTAGGACTGACATAGAAGAAAGAACTATGTGGGCAAACACTTAAAGTTGCTGTGATACATATAGAGATGTACAAATGCTTTCCTTGACACTTTTTACCTTATAACAAACATCAGAGATGGTTATATGGTGCTACCTTATGAAAGATTAGTTCATAAACATTTTATTTGATTCTGACCCCTCCATCAATAAGTATCCAAAACATATTGCAGAAAGTGACATGAACTTGGTCACTATGGTTAATTTCCCAAGATTTGTTAAATTTGTGAGGTAACAAAAATATTCCTTTAATATAAGATGATATGAACATAGATTGATCATGTGAATTTCAAAACTTTGGATAAATACTGCAATTATGGTCGAAGGGCCAGTAATGGAGAGTTAAGGGACTATAAGACATCATTTGGGAGGAAACTATGTCAGGCAGCATGCTGAGGAAAGTAAGAAACATAGTAGAAACCAGCTATTTAAACCTGAGCTCATTATGAACTTTGGGGAGAAGCTTTGCAGGGTAGGTCTTATTAACCTAGTGGATTGAAGCTTCTAAAAGTAGGACAGAAAGTGATGATGGGTCCAGAATCATCACTCAAAAAGATATCATTACTATAGATCCATGAGCATATCTAGTAAGGGTGGCAGTACTGAAATCAGGAACTGAGCGGTCAGAGAACCATTGGATCAGGAGATAGGTGGTGATCAGACACAACAAAAAGGAAGAGTCAATAATAAGAAGGTGAAATTATTGGAAGAGTTCAGGAATGAGTGAATAAAGGAGACTCAGGGTTGTTCAGAGGTGCTTTTCTTCAGAAAGTGAGTATGCTGCTGAGCAGAAGAGCAAGAAGACAGAATTAGATAATAACTGCACTACAATGCCCTCTATATTTATTCATCCCTCCATTCTTTAGTTATTGAATATCTAGTGTGTACCAGGTACTCTGTTGAGTCCTGGGAATGTATAAATGAACAGGGTGGACCATTTGAATAACTGTTCTGGTTTGGTATGTTGTGTCCCCCAAAGACTCATATGTTGTGGCTTGATCCCCAATGCAGTAGCATTCATAGATAGGGCTTTGAAAAGTTATTGGACCATGATGGCTATGACCTCTTCACTGGATTAATTCATTGACAACCAAATGGAATGTTGGGATGTGGTGGAAACTGTGGACTGGATGGGTAAGATTGGAGGTAATACTTCAATGGGGTGTGTCTCTGGAGGCCCACTTACTTTTCCTTAAATACTTTCAAAACTTTAATTGCATACTAAATATCTGCTAGACTCAAACTGAATAAATGAATGAATGAATGAACTATGAATGAGTTCACAGTTTTTGATGGTTTCATACTCATTACACTGGTCTCTCAAAGTTTTAAATTCTACAACAGAAATTGTGTCACTTTTTCTCTAGTACACTATTCAGCACTTAGTTTTCCTGAATTGATTAAAATAGAAATATTTATTATCAACCCCAAGTACAAAAGCCTATCTAAAAGTATGATGATAGGTGAAATGCTGATGGGAAATTCATAGAAATGCAAATATCTCATTGATATCAACTAATTTTAGGGTGGGAGAGGAGTAGTCTGCAAGGCAAATACAGTAATAGTTCCTATGTCTATTTGACTGAAACTGGACTTGAACTCACTTATTGGGAAAAGAAGCCTATCTGAAGGAAAGGAACCACAATCCATCTAGTCTAGAGCAGGGTGTGGAGTGAAGTTCAAGAAATGAAAAGAAATTTACCGTTCTTCAGATTGAGGAATTAAAGCAAGGACTCCAAATCCAAGGAGATAACCTGTTATCACCACACAAAGAAGTTGGAACATACAAAACAAGGATGGCTATAAGAACACAGTAAGATTCTGAGATTTTTGTAATTTTTCTATGCTAGTTATTTTTATTATTCTGTTGCTTTTTGTTTGTTTTACCTGTAATGATTAACAGTAACATTTTTGAGACTAAAAAGTTACTGATGTATCTTGTGTCAGCCTCATGATCCTTTTAAGCCAGGTTTAGGTAAAAGGTTAAGATATAGAAGGGTAGAAAGATTAAAAAACATTGAGTTTCAGGTAGCTACCTAAGGATAAAAGAACAGTTCGGATCTCGTTATTACCATGAGAAAAATTTTAGAAGATTAGCATAGGAAAACAAACAACAAACAAATATACAAACAACAGCAACAAAAAAGCAAACAGGCTTATTTGTATTTCCTTGTCTTGAAAATTTTAACAATAGACCTTGCTTTTTAGAAGCAATGCTCTCTACTCAAATGCAACTATAAATGACATAGAGTGATGGTTAACTACTGCTGCCCAGAGAGAGAATGGAAGCCCAGAGAGCTACCAGGTTTCTGTGAAAAGTCTCATATACTCTTACTGTTTTCTTTCAGCTCTTTACTCTGTCAGTTGGACATTAAAGGCTATCTCCTTTCCAAATATGACTTGTGCTCTCTAATTGGGACTCCAAGGCTCCTCCCCTCCTTAGGCCTGTCTGGCATCCTTGGATTGGTCCAGCTGGGCAACTGGAAGGAACTGTAACTTCTGTTTAATCCCCCTCTTTTTACCCTCCCATTCCTAAACTTAGAAAGAGGTAGGAAAAATCCTAGTTGGTGAAAAAGATTCAGATCAAAAATTGGCTCTCTAACAGAGTATATTGGCCTCTTCTGTAGGCAAGAGTCTCAATTTACTTAGCTAAAAGTAAATTGCACCTCTATTTATGAAAGCTAAGTTACATATCATTTTGTGGTTTTGAAACAGAAACATCAATTTTTATTACTCTGCTAGTTCAGGCTTGATTGGTTCCTCCCTCCCATTGAATTCTATAGGTCTGAGACCTACAGTTAATCCAACATGCAATTACAGCAAATTATTATTATATAGCAAAAAGGACTGAAATATATCTATTCTCTTTTACTAAATACAAGATTTAGCTTCTCTATGAAATTTTTAGCTTCATTTGGGAAGGATGTATATTTTCCACCTTGTGTATCTTTTATAATGCTTAGTATAACATTCATTGAGGGTATTCTATTAAAGTCTAGGTTTTTGGATTTATGGAATACTCTAGAATGAGACACTTTTATTTTAATTTTTTTGAAGTGTTCTAGTTTAGGTCTGGGCTATTTCTGGTATGTATTCCTCATTCAAGGCACAGAGATGTGAAAGTTTTCAGAGACACTGCAACATGGTACATTTAATCCAAGGTATTTATTAGACTGGACTGGAGAGAGGAGACAGAGGCCATTGAAAAGACTCTCGTTAGTATGTAGGAAAGTAGTCCATTGACTGAGCCTCAAATTGGAAAGATTGGGGTATGTTTTTGTTTTTGCTTATCTGCAATTTTATTTCTATAAATATTATATATATGTATATATATATATGTATGTATTAAAGTATGTATACATATATACACGTATAAACACATGTTCATAGATATGCATGAATATATATGTACTTATATTTGAAATAGTAAGAAACAACCCCTGATTAAAGTCCGAAAAGAAGACATCTTTAATAATCTCAATCCATTTAACTTTTTTTTTTTTAAGGAGGGAAAGACAGTGAGAGAGAAAGAGAGAGACAGAGATAATCAATTTTTATTGAGTTTTTTCACATAGTTTCATTGCTCTGACACTTAGTTGTGTACCTGAGTGCTGGGGTTTGAACCCATGTATTTGTGCATGCAGGGCAAGCACCTTAACCGTCGAGCCACCGCTCCAGCCCCCAATGCATTTAACTTTAATCTACATTTAAAATATTGTGTACAGTGGTGAATGTGAATAAAACATGCATGCATTTTTATTGTGTTTGTAAATTTGTCTTTTAATGCTTAACTCTCATCCTACCCATTTCCCACATTAAAGGGTCAAAAGCTTCATGTTAATTATTTGGCCACAATGAATAGACTGGACTGCCATATAAAAATATTCTATATGTATTTATGTATTTATTGCTTCTGTATTTTATGATTGGGCTAAAAAGAAGTGGAGTCTATGTTAAAGGTGAAGAGCATTTTTAATTTTAATAGATACTGAATTTCAAAATGTCTTTAATTCTTTGATTTCACACTTGTCAGTCAATTCCTCACCCTTTAAAATTGTTTCCAGCCTCTTGAGTATAATGTGATAACTCTTTGTTACTTAATTTGCATTCATCTGATTAGCAGTCAGTTTGAGCATCATTTTCATATACTTGATGGCTTGAAGATAGTCTCTGAATTGACTATCATTTTTTTCTCTTGAGCTTATATTCTCATCTTGACAAATTTTTAGTGTCCTTTGTGTACACAGAATAATCTGTCTGTATTGTCTAGTTTACATATTTTTAAGACTCTATTATATGTCTTTTGATTTTGTCTGTGTTATCTCTGATACCAATTTATAGCCTTATCTCCTAAACCTTTTGGGTTTTCTGTCCTGGTTAAGAAGGTCATAATTGCCCCTGGATAGATATATAGTCTCTGAGAATTATGAAGAAAAAAAAAGTTATTGTTTTACTTTTCAGAAATAAGAATTTTTTGTACATAATTAAGACATGAATGTGCAGCTGGCTACCAGGGCAATTTATTAATGATCCATCCTTTCACTGTGAAAAGAAACACAATGTTTGACAAATTTAGAAATGTATTGTCTACTGGGATCCATTTCTAGATTCCCTCTTCCTCTTATGCATTTTCTGATCTATGTCATGTTGATAAAAAATGACTTAATATCAGCATTTTATAAATTTTTAAAGAATCAGTATTTCTTATAATTACAGTGGTTATATCCTGATATGCAATTTGTGTGTAATCTACAAAAGCTATGCTGTCATTAAAAGATAACTTTTTTTTACAGAAAAAGTCTCAGTTGGGATTGGAATTGAATAAAGCCTGCATAATAATTTTAAAATACTAATGATTATGCTGTTTCCTATCCAAAACGTTCATCTGTCTTTCCATTGTTGAGGATAGTCTTATATCTTTCAATAAAATTTTATAATTTCATTCAATTACATTCTATACCTTTAAAAATATTTTTCCTAAGTATGTAAAAGCACATAGGAGCATTTTATGGCAGTTGCTCAATCCTCTGCAAATTTCATGAGATCTATTTTATGTTATTTAGAGCAATAAGTAAAATATATGATTCTGGGTGTGCACAAGCCTGAGTGCTGTGTGCATGTGCATCTGTGTGTGTAAGTATGTGTCTGTCTGTTTGTGTTGTGCTAAATGGGTAAATCCACTTCCATTATTACCATAGTCCAATTATAAATTATGGGGTTTTCCTCTATTGTGTATATAACTAAATCCCAGGCCATGAAATGTAGAAACTTAAATCTCATCAACAGAACCACGTAGCTATCAGAATAAGATGGAATTCAGTCTTTGCTAGTTTCAGAAAATGTAGTTTCAGAAATATACTTCACATATTTTCTTTTTCATTTTTTTAAGAGAGAGGGACAGTGAGAGAGAGAGAAAGATTTTACTTAGTTTTTCATGTGGTTTCATTGCCCCGACACTTTGTTGTGTACGTAGTGCTAGGGTTCAAACTCACATCCTTGCGCTTGCCAGGCAAGCACCGTAACTGCTGAGCTACTGCCCCAGGCCCTCACATGTTCTCTTTAGCTGCAGTAATAAGGAAACATTTATTCACACCTCATGTTGGGCAATTTCTCCTTTAACAATATGTGACAATTTGGGGACTAAGACTGAAAAACTCATAATTGTGGGCATCAACACTTTCTTGCTGTCATGGTCTATGTTGTTCCTAAAATGTCTCTGCCAAGATACCGTCTCTTAGTCCTTTTGTACAATTTCTATCTGTGCTTAAACCAGTGCACACCAAATGAGCAATTCAAACATTCATATTCAAGAAAATGTGGTGCTCAAAAAGCTCTTCATTTTCTCTTATGCAGAAAGATGACTCTGGAAAAACTGTTCGTAAGGATGAAATTTGAGAACTGCTAATTGGGGAACCTTATGCATGCTTTCCTTGTTATGTGGGAAAACTTGGTTATCTACAGAATAATAGGCCAGGATACTCTGACTTATTTCCCCATTCTTCTTAGCATCTGGTGGCTCCTGGTAATTCTTGAAACTCATTAGCTTATATGTTCATCAATTCAATCTATGCCTGAGCCTTGTGGCTCTGTGTGCCCCTTTCTCTACTTATAAGGATAGCTTTTTCTAGGTTTAGGATCCATCTGAATCCAGAATAACCTTATCTTAATTGCATCATATAAAGACCCTATTTTCAAATAAGATCACAGTCTGAGATTCTAGGTGGACATACGTTTTGAGAGAACACTATTCTATCCACTTATGGGGGTGAATATGAGTTGTAGATGAAAAATATTTTCTTATATTTGGGAGATATTCAAAAAACATAAGGAGATCCTTCCAAGTAACAGAAGGCACCAATTTTAGGTAAAGAAGAGACCCAGGGAAGAACCTGAATGTTTGATGGACAAGGAAACTCAGCACAGATAAGTTAAGTTATTGGTTTAATCTCATGCAGTTTAATATAGAGTTCTGCCCTTTGGGTATTGTCTTCCTGGAAATATGAGCTCACTATGGTTCACTATGAAGTGACTGTCCAGTACTTTTTGAAATTTGCCTCTGTTCAGATATAATTGTAAAACATCACTTTGGCCAATAATTGTTATGATATTCAGATAACAACTTTATTCATAGCCAATTAAAATGTCTCCTATCACTGACTGGTGGGGATAGTAATGAGTTGTGAAATATTGCACATTCAGGCAGAAGACAACTTGGCCAACAATTCAATAAAAAGTTCTAGAGATTAGATTGATAGATAAAGACAGATAGATGATAGCAGCTTTATATTAAAATGTTTTTAAAGTGTTGTTAATGGAATAGAATAGGTCTATTATCATATAGGAAGAGAAATAAGAAGGCTTCATATAATGGAAAGTAAAAAACAGAGCGCAAACTGATTTATGTATGCAAGATAGGCTTTGGAATTTAAGATTATAATCTTTATCCTTAGACACAATAGGGTGGAGGTTTAATGGATGCAGGATTTTTTTTCTAATATTTAAGGACAAAAGGAAACAGAATGATAGAATAAAGTATTGAAGATGTATTATTTCTCTGGTCATCTCCATAGTTCTCAGGTGAGTTGGCTACTGCTGAAGAAACCAAGGGTCATAAAAGTTACTTACTAAAAAATGTAAAACTGTGAACTTAGCATGCTGACCTAAAGGCTATATTCTAAGACTCTGCACTCTACTATGGGGAAAGGGACAAAATGGGACTTCTTACAAAACTTGACAATGACACCAGAGGCCAGGTCTAGGGTGTTAACTAAAGAAGAATTATGGTGATGGAAGAGATGAAAATTGGAAATAAACTAAAATATAGGAAAAGAATGGGAACTTAGATGGTAGATATATAGAAGGAATTTCATAGTTTCATCATATTGAAGTTTGTGGTAGAGACTGGCTAAAATCTACATTCATTTCTTCCTCATGAATACACACAGATACTATATCTCTTACCCTTCCTTAAGATAAATGAAAAACTTTATAACTGAGTTCTGACCAATGGATGAGAATAATGTACACTATTAGGGATATATATAGAGAGAGCAACCCACAAGATTCCTTGTCATCTCTTTGTTCATTGGTTGACTCTGTGAAAGACAAAGCAGAGACCCCCCCAGTAGAAAGACAGACAGAAGAGCTCTGGATCTCTTACTGCTTAGAATAGGTCCATCCAAGAGACCTAGATGACCTGTATACTACTACTGTGGGGGAAGAAAGAGGTGTTTACTGTATTAACTATTAAAATCTGGGTATTATTTGTATTAACTGACACAATTAATAATTGTGATTTGACATTTGTGACTTCAAGAGACCTTTTAAATTACTTGATTAACCATGCTCATTTTATAATAGGAGGGTGAACTTCTCCAAATCACACTGCTGAACAATAATTAATGAATATAAGTGGGATTATAGTCCAAAAATTACACTACAATTGTTGGCTTGAGAAAGCCAGAAGAAATGGCAAAACAAAGACTTAGAATAAAGATATTTCACAAATATATTTCATTTGACCTCAGGATTTGACACTTTAACCCAACCACATGACAACATTGAACAATATCAGTTCTGGGGCAAAAAAAAGCACTAATCAATGTGCAGAAATGCAGCCATTGCCCTTGAAGGGATTAGACATAAATATGATGCCAGGTACAATAGGAAATAAAAGAAGGGAGACAGAAAGCCAGGCACAGTAGTGCATGCCTATAATTCCAGTGGCTATTGAGGCTGAAGAAGGAGGATTACAAGATCAAAGCCAGTTTCAGCAACTTATCAAGGCCCTAAACAACTTAGCAAAAACCTGTCTCATGTCACTCAGTGGCTAAGCACCCCTGTGTTCAATCCCTGGTACTAAAAAAAAAAAAGAAGAAGAAGAAGAAGAAGAAGAAAAGAAGGGAGATAGAGATTGAATATTAACAGAAAGGAAGGGGAGTAAATAATTTTTGATGAGAGACATCATTGGAAGCAGAGCCAAAAACAGGATATAAGAAGTGGCCAGATAGGCTATGAGTAAGATTGTGGTAAATATTAGAGAGTATAACAATTCTAAAATTAATAGTTAAAGTAGAAATATGTAACAACCTTGGAAAAGAAGTTATAGATAGGTTAAATTTAAAAAGAAGCAAGATTTACAAAGGAAGTTGAATGACTTAGACAAGATTATATTTCACAGTTTAGCAAAACTTTTCATGTGCATCAGGAAATGAATGCAGTGGTAGTCAGAAGGATTAGAAAATTTGATGTTGAGGATTAGAAAAAACTAAATTGTCTTTAAAAGCTTTGTGAAGCAAACAGGGAAATAACAAGGAGTTTATGTTCACTGAGGGAGAACCTCAATTAAACAAACACTGAATCCATTCAAACATTATTTTAAACATAATTCCAGATTTTGATGCTTGGTATTTCATTTAGATTTTGCAAAATACTAACTTTTTGGGATTTATCTTCTCTAGTTCCCTGGGTACTCCTACCCAAACTAATCACTTTATATCTACATTCATTGACATACATTATGTAAGAATTACATTTAGCAGAGAAAACAACAGTTTTTATTTCAGGGCCTTTTAAAAATCCACAGCAGCTTCATTTAAGGGATGTTTTTAGGGACTGCAATGTGAAACAATTTTTTTGAAGACTCACAAACCTTCACCCTAAGGGCAATCATATTCTATTTTTGTTTTAAAAATTGACTATAAAAGGGCTAGAGTGGTTGCTGGGTGGTTACAGCGCTTGCGTGAGTACCTGGGTTTGAACTCCAGCACCAGAAACACAACTGTCAGAGCAAGGAAAGACACATGAATAACTAAATAAAAATTGATTCTATTTCCTCTCTCACTCTCCCTTTCTCCCTTTTTTTTTAAAAGATTAACTGTGAAATTTGAAATTAATTTTGCACGAAGAATGTCTCCATCTTAAATTAAGAATAGTGATTCGGTTACTAAGGAAGTACAGCCTTTTGGATTATAAGTAATTAATGTAAATACCCTGCCATCTCCTCACCTTGCTCTCCCCACCATGCTTTCCCACTTGCTGAATTTCCATACACAGCAGTATTGATAGCTGTTGGTGCTGGTGGTGATAGGAAATGTGTTGAATATTTTCATTCCTTTTCTTTGGTAAAAGTAGCTCTACTTCTTTGGGAATCACATGTTCATGGTTCTTTGGGACCAAAAAGTTAGTTCAGGTAAAGTCATATGACATAGTTATACATGGTGCTTTGTTTGGAACCTTAATGGAAAAATTTCTTTCCCCCTGAGTTAGAAAAATATGTGATCTCTGAGCTGCTACTGACTATGACACTGTCACACAGAAGACAACCTGAAAAATTCTCAAGTATATGCTTAATGATGTCAGCTCTTCCTTTGTTTGAACTTAAGTTTCTTTATGAACGCTGCTAGAGACAGTAAGAAACCAAAATACAAATATGCTATTATGTACTTGTTAAACTTTTTAATCATCAGATTTTTTCAACAGATCCCAAATGAGAATATATTTTTTTTCAGCAATTTGGTATCCCTGGAGATAGAGTGACAACTGAACAGACATGCTTCCTGGTTACGTGGAGCTTATAGTTTATGAAGGAAAGACTTCAGTCAAGTAGCTACAAAAATAGTTACAAACTGTGATAAATATTTTGCGACAAATACAGCATATTTTTATTACTTAAGTAAAAGAAATCAATGTTAGATTTGGGATATGGTAGAATATTGTGGGAATTTTAGGGTGCTGTTGGTGTAGGGAAGGTTTAGACCGTGCTGCTGGGCCCTAGAGAGAAATTTTGGTGGCCGGGTGGTAGAAGAAGTATGTTGCTTCTGGCTAAGGCATTCAAGGTCTCCATTTGCCATTTTCAAAGTTTTACCTTGACCCTTCCTGGTAGCCTAAATAAAAGAAACAAAGAAGGTTGGTAAACAGGAGCTTTTGGATAGCACTGGAAGTCAAGGGAGTGTGGACTTCACCAGCAATGGGTCTTACACTTCTGGGACCAGCTGTTGGTAGAGTGATACCTGAGCAATTGCTTCAGGTAGCTCAATGGTGAGAAAAACCCCAATAATATTGAAGGACTCACTGCAGAAAAATTAGATGGCTTTCCACCATGCAATTAAAAATTGATAGCTGTCCAATACAATCAAGTTGTTCTTTTTCAAAGAGAAGCAAGGAATATTACATTTCTCCTTAAAGTGCACAGCTGCTAGATTATAGTCTTATAAAACACTGTTTGGAAAAAATATTTTGAGAGAGTAGGAAAGATCACTGCACTTAGTATATTTTACCATCTATTTCAAAATTGCTGCTATTAATTTTGTGGCGTAGGGCCTAAATTGTACTAAGCACTTTTTCATTGCACTGAACAAATAAAAGGTTACAATGAGAAAAAAAATTAACTTTTTTATACTTAGCAGCTTTGCCTACTTTCCAGGTAGAATGACTCTTCATCCTCATGTCTTCCTCTTTTCCAGAAATTTCTCTTCTATTGTTCTTTCATGAATCCCTATCATACACACACACACATGCACATACGCACGTACACACACATATTTGATTCTATTGACTTTTTCCTTTGTTGAAAAAATTGCATCATAAAGAAGTATATATTTCCAGTTACATAGAAAGCTTTGTATCTGGATTTCCAGCAAGTTTTAGGCCTCTACTGTCACTACAGAGTAAATTCCCTATCTATAACGCCTACCCAAAGAACTAGTAGAGATAGTTATTGAGGACCAGATTCAAGATCATTTCCAAAGTCTGTGGTTATTTACTGCTCAGTATTCAGCATTGTAGAAGTCTGGGTGGAATCATTCCAGAGAACTAAGACATCAAAAACTCAGATCAAAGGACATGAACTAGGCAGAGAGAGGAGAAATATTATACTAAAGAAAAGGAAAAAATAAAATAATTTGCACCAGAAACTAAAGTCTGATTTTTTTTAAATTCTTAAAACATTAGAAAATGGGAGCTCTTCAACGTTATTTGTAATGAACTTCAAGCTTAACGATTTCAAAAGAACTCTACTAGCAGTTTATATGAATTTCTATCAAAAAAGTATAATCCAGGGAACACCCACATGGTAAATGAACTTTCCTTGTTAGAGCAAATTTCTCTAAATTACAAACTGGAGGAAGTTTGCTATGATTAAAGACAGTAAAGAGAGTAAAATAATAACGTTGAATTGAAATTCTAGCTCTAAGTAAACTTAATTGGTTCAAATTATCAAATGTTCAGTTACTTGTGGTTATAAATTTTCCTTTCTGATCATATTATATAATCCATATTTCTGCTCTTTATAATCAGCTATAGTTCTTTTCATAGTTCCTTTTGTGTCCTATAAAAGGAAAAATGCAAATAGATTGTGAAAGTAGAAAAATTAAATTCAAAAGAAAACTATTAAATAATTGAATGTAATAAAAGAAATATGATTTAAAGGCAACAGGATGTAGTATGTGGGTCATTAGAAACTAAAGGGCAGAAGAATTGAAGGAATAATGGAAATATACAGATATTTATCCATTCAGCTATCCTTCTCCTTATGTGTCCACCCATTTTAATTTTAAACTATCTACAAATCAGATTTGTATTTCCAGGTACCTTTTGGACAACTCTATCAAGACCATATAGATTTCTGTATCTCAGTAAGCTGAAAGCAGTAACATTTAATTTCCCAACACAACAAGGTCAATTATTCTTTATTCAACATTCTCTCTTGCCACTCATACAAAACTGATCATCAAGTCATATTGATTCTATCTGTGACGGTCTCATTTATTTTCCCTTTTGGGGAATTTGTCGTAGATCATTTCATGCATTGACTACTGCGATGGAATTCTAACTGCTTTTTGCTGTTACTTCTCACGGCACTTGAAATTCATTTTATTTAGATGATCGATACATTTTTGCTTCTGTTTAAGAAGTATTTTTCTAAATGCACAAGATATTTCAGAGCATAATATAACAGAGAACAATATTTAACAATCGTTAGTATTTTCCATGTTTGCTTTAGAAGATTCACTTTTTAAGAAACAAAATGCTACTGTTATAACTGAAGACACTTTCTATCCCTCCCTCTTTTTATTTCTTTTCTACCCTTTCCAAATAAACTCAGTGTCTGAACTTGGTGTCCTTCTCAACCATTTAAAATATTATATTGTTTTTGTGTACATCCAAAGAAATATGTACGTAGTCTTCAAGAGGCTGAGGCAGGAGCATTGTGAGTTTAAAGCCAACCTCAGCAGATTTTGAGGCCCCGTCTCAAAATAAAATATAAAACGGAATGGGGATGTGGTTCAGTGGTTAAGTGCCCCTGGGTTCAGTGCTTGGTACCAAAAATAATAATAATAATAAACTACACAGTACAATACCATGCATGTTTTTCTGCATCTTGCTTTCTTCATTCTGTGTTACTTTACATTTACTTCACTATTTTTTCATTCGACTTCATACGATGTATCCATGTGACAATTTGAAATGCTCCATCTTATTCCATTTTCTTTTCTTCGTTATTCTTTATTTTTAGTATTTTACTTCCAGCTTGTTACTAATCATTGACTTTTCCTAATGGGTAATAGTATAACTAAGCATTGGTAGTATTGAAAGCAAAGGGGGCAGCCGCTCAGTGTTTAAAGCTCTTGCCTGGCATGCACAATGACCCAGGTTCAAACCCCAGCACCTCAGACACATGTACACAACTACATGTCAGAGAAACGAAGGACAGATGAAAAAAATAAATAAAAATGGATTCTCTCTCACTCTTTTCCTCTCGGTTAAAAAAAAGCAATTGATGTAACAGTTACAGTAATACTAATGAATATTTGTTTGAATTTAAAAACATCTTCATCATTTTCTTTCTCTGTTCAATTCTTCTTGTAACCTGCTCTTTTTCTGTAGTAATTTTCTTGTTCATATTCCATTTTTGGAACAATAAACTCTCAGCCTCTTTGACTGAAGATATCATTCACTTCTCTTTTGATAAATTCACAGCAATGAGTGGAATTCTAAGTAGCCAATCATTTAGCCTCCGAAAATGATGCTATTTCATCATTCTCCAAAAATATTTTACTTTTAACCTACTTATTTTTTGTAGTTATCTGTGTTAATCCATTCAAGTTACTATAACAAACTTCTGCAGACTGAGTGGCTAACAAAAACTGTAAATTCATTATTCACTGTTCTGGAGGCAGATTTAGTGTCTGGTGAGGGCATTTGCTGTGGATGGTGCCTTCTTCTGCATCCTCATTTGGTGAAAGCGGCAAGCTGGCTGTCTAGGGCCTCTTTCATAAAGGCACTAACCTCACTCATGACAGCAGAGCCCACACATCCTAATCACCTCCCCCAGGCCTTCTCTTCTACTATCATAAGATTAGTATTAGGTTTTAGCAGAGAACTGTGAAAAGATGCAAATATGCAGACTACTGAAGTCCCTGTCATTTTTTCTAAATTATTTTAAAAGACTTGTGTTACTGGTGTTTTATATTTCCTAAATTCCTATTCTGTTTCTCTGGTGGATCAATGAATAACCCAAGGGCAAAATGATTTTTGGATACAATGAATCTTAGGAAAAGAAAACAGGAATGTACATCTCTGTAAGGAACTCAATTCTGCCAACTGCCTGATTGAGTCTAGAAGCTGACTTCCACAGATCCTCCAGATAAGCACTCAGCCAAGCCTGTACCTTTATTTTGTCCGTATGCTATTCCAAGGGGAGAACCCAGGTGGGTTTTGCCAGGTGTTTTTACCTACAAAGCTTTGAGTTAATAAATGAATATTGATTTAAGCCACTAAGTTCATGCTAATTTGTTACAGAGCAATAAAAAAAAAAAACAATGGAAGTGGTTTAGACCAGCAATCATATTGATTTCTTAGCTTGACATTTTATTTTATTTTATTAAGAAATTTAGTTGTTGTACAATCAAAAATGTATTCACAGTATCAATATGATATGTATATATTTATAAATCAGAATTACCCTCTAGATCCCTCTCTATACTCCCTCCCTCGTTTTCCGACCAGTCCCCTCCCCCTCCTTCCTGATCTACCAATGACTTAGATTATGTGTTACTACCCCTTTGCTGGGTCTAATACATGAGGTTGACTACCTTTCACACAGGCCTGAGTTTAGCTCCAAGCTCCTCAAATAAGTGAAGACATTCAACTCTTGACTCTCTAGGTTAGGCTAACTTCACTAAACATGATTTCTTCCATTGCCATCCATTTACCTTCAAAGGCTGCAATTTCATTATTTCTAATTGCTGAGTAGAATTCCGTGTGGTGTGTGTGTGTGTGAGTGTGTGTGTGTGTGTGTGTGTGTGTGTGTATACCACAGTTTTGGATCCATTCATCCAGAGAGGGGCATCTGGGTTGGTTCCATAATCCCCTGGGAAATACCCAAGAGAGGGGGATAGCTGGATCATATGGTGGATTCATGCCTCATTTTTTCAGGATTCTCCACACTGCTTTCCAGAGGGGCTGTACCAGTCTGCAGTTCCACCAACAGTCTGCTAGTGTGCCTATCTCTCCACAACCCCTCCAGCATCTGTTATTGTTTATATTCTTCATTTCTGCCAATCTGACTAGAGTGAGGTGAAATCTTAATTTCTTAACTTGATATCTTATAATCATAAAAAGTATAATGGGAACCTCCTCTGCTTATGAATGGCCTGGCTTGGGTTTAAATCTGTAGAATGTGACTGTTTCCAACTTTAGCCTCTGGAGATATTCTCCTTATATTGTTTTAGGCTGGTGGATGAAACATAACTAACCTGGTTTTTATGGAAAAAGAAGCTCTCGAGTTCATTCAGGACCTCAGTTCCAGCTCCACTATTCACAGAGCTGCATCACCACATCTCCTGTTGCTATTGAAGCATTAAATCCCAAATGGTCCCCATGCTCTGTACCAAATTTAGTATTCTCACAGATCACACAGCATCTGCTCAAGCTAATGGCTACTTCTGAGTTCTCTTGTAGTATCTGGACCTGGGTTTTTCTCCATCAATTTTTGAGTTTGGAAATATTTTAATATTTCTTAAGTTCCAGTATGGGTTTGTAGCTGCAACTGGGTAACTAAAGAGGGATTTGTCAATGTCGGCTCAATTCTCATTTTTCCATAACATGACTTCTTAATTATATCAAAAGACCCCTCCCATTCGGACCTCCTTATTCAAGTCTACTGTACTTTTTGATATCATGTTTCATGATTAGATTTACTCTGCCTGGACATTTTTTTCATTATTTATCTGGGAAATTCATATTCACCCTTCCAGATAAAGTTCAAATATACCTTATTTCTAGGCAATAATGAACAGATAAAATGGTTCTCTTACCTCTGTTCCTACAGAACTTGGACTATACTCCAACTATTTATGCATTTATCTCTAAATTCCACTCTCTTCCTCTAAACAAATCCTAAACAAACCTGAAACAAATTATAGCCACTTCAATGGCAGGATCCACATCAATGGCAGGATCCATGTACCACTAACCTTTATGACTTTTGGCTCACAGGGATTCAACAAGTGCTTACTAGATAATTTTCTCAATAAAATCCATCAGGTCTAGTCAAAAAATAGTGTGTGTGAACACATATGTGTATGCACCTGTACTATAATCAGAACTATAACCTTCTGAAAAAGTATGCAAAGAAATTGTATTAGTTTTCTTAGGGCTTCCAAAACAAAGCACTACCTACAGGGTAAGCATAAACAACAGAGATGTGTTTTTCTCATCACCCAGGGCGAGAAGTTGGGAGATTAAGGTATCAGCCAGGTGGATGTCTTCCAAAGCCTTTTTCCTTGGCATCTAGACAGCCATCTTCTCCTTGTCACTTCACAGGCCTTCCCTGTGTACATGTCTACACCTAGATTTCTTCTTTTTATCAGGACACCAGTCATATTGGCTTAGATCCACTCTAGCAATCACTTAGATCTTGGCTCCAAATGCAGTCACAATGTGAGATATGTGGATTAGGATTTCAACATATGAATTTGGAGGGGACACAGTTTAGCTCATAGCAGAGACACTGGGTGAGCATTTGCCAAGATGTCATCTAGAAGCTATTTTTCATAAAAAGTGGATCCTTAGCTTTCCAACTCTAGTAATCGGTTTTAAGGCTCCTGGAAAAAAACAAAAAAGAAGCTTTCATATAGTAGCATAATATTTATAATTTTCTAAGTACTATAATTTCTCTAAACTATTTATTCTCAATCATTCTATATCTTATTGTAAGATGAGTAGCATATTTCCATGCTATTTCATACCTATCAAATACAGATAGAAACTTTTGTACATATGGAATGAATACAAACATAACATGCCAAAAGCCATTTAATTATCATCTTATTGATAATTCAAATATTATCTTTCCTTTCTGATGTTATTGTGTGGATCCATATGACTCCATCTAAATAATTTTTAATAGCATATACATGAATAAGTACAGTTTAAGTAAAATTACACTTATAACTTACTTTCTTAAGAATTTCTGTATTTAAGGCTTCAGTACGTTTAGGAATATCTGAGGATTCTTTAGGCTAAAGGGCTCAATAAATAATAGAAAAGACAGTGTAAAACAGAAGTGTTTTTCTTGCAGGAAAAAAAGCCATTGTTATTCTCAAAATTTCCAAGATAATCATCCTAATTATAACTATAAGAAAAACCAGGATCAGGTAGTGGAATAAGAATATAGTTTCACAACTACTTAAATGAATTCCTTGGAGATATAGATTTCAACATTCAATATTCCTCCAATTTGACAAAGGCAGTACAGGGCTTATACTGTGTACCAAAATACCTCCTCCCTAACCCTAGGGCAGAGTCCTATAATCAAAGGCATTAAAATGCAAAGTATAAACACCAACTGGATAAATAAAATTTAGAATAGCTTCATCTAAGTTAAGGTGATGTCTCACTACTAACTTAGCTCAAGTTACTGTGGGTTATACCACCAAATACATTTAAATAAATTACTACATTTTAGAGATCTTGGATTTTATAAGTTTGAATAAAGGAATATAGGCGGACATAAATATTTAGCGGACTGTATTGTTAAAAGAAAAACAGATGAGATCCTGAAAACTGAATTAAAAAGTAAATACTCTTACATAAAAAGCAAAGAAAACATTGACAACAGGATTCTCCAAATAAATACAGATTGGTTTAAAGATTTATACTTCACACACTACTTTTTATTCAAGTTAGCTGTGGATGCTAAGTCTGCTCACTTAAATTGTGATATCCATCTTGGCAAGAATGCATTCCGCCATTATTATCACTAAATAAATATTTTGATGTCAATAAATAACCAAACCCTCAGATGGTTTGGCCATGTGCTGCCTCACAGTCTCCTGACTCGTTTTCCTTGGGGGGAAGCAGCGATGCTCATTAGTAATTGGACACTGTCATTCTACAGACAACTCTGCATCCACATGCCACCATGGCTGAGTGGAATCTGATTTGCAGCTTAAATAAAACAAAATCATTTACTCTTTTGTGGCTCTGCAAAACCAATTAGACCAAAGCAGCAGCTGCGTTTAACAGTGGCATAAAGATGAACAGGGAGAATGTGTGTATGTGTATGCATACATGCATGTAGCATTTTAAATTAGGAATAAATAAGCATTTTTTTTCATTTCTTTACTCTTTCAAAGAAGCTAGCATAGGAACATAAGAAGAGAAGAGAGGAGGGCTTTGTCAAAAAGCGTATTTGTCTTCAATCTCTGCTTTCCATTCCTGACACCTTTCATTCCAGCATGCATCATCATGACTTATGTGATCCCTCCACACAACTTCTGTGTTTAGGGCATTTGTAATGACAGAGAGCTTAATTTTTACCACATCTTGATCCTTTACTAATGGCATTTGTCAAAATCCAAATAAACATTTGCCTCTTGTGCTAAGTTGCTTTCTTGACAATATCTGGCCTTCGTTTTGACTTTGCTATCTGTTCTCCTGAGGCTCTTTTCCTTGATCTAACTAAGCCCATGGAGAAATCAAGGATTGGATCTTGTTTGAGTAAGGAGGAGAAAACATTTCTATTAAAACTAGTTTTGGAATATACGCCCTCTAATTTTACTTTAAGAGCTTCTCCCACTGTCTTGCATTTTCAGTTAAGAGACAGCCGTCATCCTCATAGGTGACAAATGCATGGAATTATTAACGGCAGCAGCAGCAATGGGATGGATAGTAGTTAATTAGGCTCTGGTGTATGTCTTTCATTAAGGTGCTGTTTCTTCCACCAGAGTCCGCAATAAAGTAAATCTCAAAGGGCCCCTTAGGAGTCTGGGCAAGAATAAGCAACCTATCAGGTAGCTCCAGGCAGGCTGTAGGGCGGCAGCTTGTGGGGCGGCATTAATGAGGCTGAGTAATACAACCTGACAAGGCCTGATCAATAGGACTGTCCAGGGGGATGATCTGACAAATGTAGGCTCCATGACAAGCACAGTTTTCCAAACAAAGTGAAGCTTTATTTAGCGGTTGATTGGTTATTAAAAAAAAAAGAAGGCCTAGTTCAGAAGGAGGTTGGGATTTAATGAAGAAATTGCCCCCTGTGGTTAGAAGCAATATAGATTGATGGTATTATCAATTATGGGTTTATTGCTATCCGTACTTTTCATCTGGTGGTATCAAATGAATCTCTGGCTGGTGAACATTGTTAAGGAATCATCTAATGGGAAATTGAGGTGACAAAACAGTACATTTAGATTTGACGATGTTGTGACTGCCAGACATGATTAAACAAGCCAGAGGTGAGAACTGACTGTCCCATAGCTTCAGCTTCTGAAGTGTGTTCCACCATAACAGTCCTGCCAATGATGTTTTGTATTTTCTGTTTACAAGAGTCTTCTGGTGGTTTGGTAATGCCCTGCACTTAACAAAACAACCTTTGAAAGACAAGTTAGAAAGTAGTACACTTGGGGCTGGAGCGGTGGCTCAGCGGTTTCGGCGCTTGCCTGGCAAGCACGAGGACCCAGGTTCTAAACCCCAGCACCACGTACACAACTAAGTGTTGGAGCAACTAAAGCCATGTGAAAAACTAAATAAAGTTGTTTCTCCCTTTAAAAATTAAAAAAAAGAAAAAAGAAAATAATACACTTGTTTGTTTTTTTTAATGCGTTGAAAACTAGGTGACGAATACAATTTTGTTGAAGGACATTGAGAAATATTCATATAGAATAAAGTGAAGACTTGATACACAATATTTTGATCTTAGTCTTCTTTTCTCTCTCATATACCAGTGACAATAACTCTTAACTAGTGGAACTAAGAGATTAGTTCTTGACAACACTTCCTTATCCCATGTCATTTATGGTAGAATTTCTACTTCTTACTTCTGGTCCCTTGTTATTAAACTTTGTATATGACCAAAGATTTTCAAAAAAAGCATAGGGTTTTTTGTTGTTGTTGTTGTTGTTTGTTTGTTTCTTTTTCTTTTTTTTAGGAGAAGGACAATGAGAAAGAGAAAATCAACTTTATTTATTTTTTCATGTGGCTTTTGTTGTTCTGATATTTCCTTGTGTCTGTGGTGCTAGGGTTTGAACCCGTGTCCTCACACCTGTCAGGTGAGTGCATAACCACTGAGCCACCACTCCAATCCCTAAAGCATAGGTTTTAAAACTCTCTCATGTGCATTTCGCCAATTTTGGCTCTACTTTTGTTAGTTATGACTCTTTATTACCATGTGGTTCCTCCCTATCTGCTGGTGATTTCTTTCTGTTTTTTATTGCTGCTATTATTACTGATGGAAAGATAGTGTAAGAGACATTGTCAAAATCCATATGTGCTTAGGGAATGAGAAGGATACTTACCCAAACATCAAAAGACACAGACACACAGACACACGCTATGGAGTATAATCACTTTTCTTACCCATCTCACCTCATGTCCCTATGGGTAAAATTAGGATCCCCATACTGTGATTGATATTTAAATTCTGTGTGCTACCTTCAAGGCAATCCTATATTGGAATAACATGACCTGCTGAGAGATACACAACTCTTTCTCCAAAACATTTCCCTCATTGATTTGAAAATCGGCAACCTTATATCTCTATTTTTCAAGTTCTGTTCTGCTTTGATTTTGAGTCTTATAATAGGATCTGAAAGGAATTCCTGAAATACAAATATGATTATTATAAAATCTTTTTGTGAAGTCCAAATTCTACCAATTCTTTCATTAGTGTCATAAAACACACTTGCTGTAAAGCTCTTTCTCTCTCACTCTCTCTCTTTCTCACACACACACACACACACACACACACACTTTCAAGTCTACTGTACAGAGAAGATGTACGTTATAGAAAATAAGAGTGGCATTTAAAGTAAAATAAAAAAATAAGCTTAAGTATCCTTATAAATCTATAAATCTGCATTCAGTTTCAGACTTGATTTTAAGTCTCTTGACTTCTAAACAAGTTTTTCAAATATGTGGCTCATCCTAAATTCTCCATAAGTACAATGAAACTTGAATCTTGAAAAATGTCTGAGATTACAAATCAGTATTCACACTGCCATTTTGGTTTTTCTCTTCACTTTTTTCTGATTGTGTAGATTTGGCAACTCCCCGGGGCGTGTCTAATGACTGCTTTCTCTTGGCATTTAGCCTAGTTAGTCTCATTTTACTTCTGCAAAGCATTCCAAATAGAGTAAGATTATTTTGAGAACCTTACAATAAATAAATGAATTTTTTTCTTAAGTGGCTATAAAATTTCTAAATCAAAGCTTTCTTTTTATAAGTAACTGATAAACACATCAGGCTGAATCAAAAAAGGAAAAGAAATGTCAGTATAGAAATTGTGTGTGTGTGTGTGTGTGTGTGTGTGTGTATGTGTGTGTGTGGCAGATTAGATAAAATTAAAGGACAACAATCTCTAGATGGAAGATTCCTGAATCAAAATCATTTACTTAACTTTCTGGTGGTGGTTCTCATAAATTTTAATAGTTCTCTTTTTCATCTGGATGGATTAAATACACCTCATGAATTTCTATTAAGGACAGATTCCAGACCACACTTGTATATCTTAGTCAAGGAAACCACTGTGAGACTTTGTGTTAATTGCCTTCAGTTTTATCATATGTTGCCATTATGTTTAAATGAAAACCTTTAAAGTTGAAGTCTTGAAGTTCAGAATTACAATGTGAAGAGGGATATATAAACACTAACTTCATAATTTAACATCTGCAGCATCTGGAATTAAACATATATACATTCAATCATACACATATATCTATTGAAACTTGTTCTTTCCAAATTTTATAATTCTTCCTTTATAACAAGATAATTCATTGTAATAAATTTTCTAAATATTTATATGAGTTGTCAATATTTAAAATATCTGAGCACAGAAAATATGATTGAAAATGTGGAAAATATCTAGATTTTACCACAATTAAACTCTTCTAAAAGAATCTATTCATTCTCTTTTTGGTTTTGAATGAAGAAGTAAAAGTTAATAAATGTAGGCACATATTTGACTTTTTATATAACCTTGAGATCACAAATTATAATTGCTTTCCATTTTAAAAATGTGTTTAGCTTAGAGACATACTAATTAATACAAATAATCTTCATTTCAAACACAAAGATATCATTTAATTTCTTGTTAATTCTAAGGAAAAATTGGTAATGAGTTAGAGAATCAAATAGACACACATGTGCACCACACATGAATTGACTGTAACATACTATTTTTCTCCTGACTGACTTTGGAAGCTTACTAATTTGAAAATATGAGGTTAATTGTTCTACAGTAAGAGCTATTAGAAGATTGTAAAACTTCACAGTAATGTATATATTGAGCTATGACATAGCCATGTCACACATCCCTGAGTATTTCAGTTTAGAAAGCAAGGAAATTTTAATCCTTTGTGGCACAAACTTTGCTAGTTCCAATGTATGCAAATAGGTGGGTGGGTCAATAGAGAATAACTAAGCTGTAAGTAATGCTAAGAGATTTAGACAATGCAAAATATTGAATAAAGTGAAGCAAAATTAACATCAAGATCATTTTGATAATTTTCACTTTAAAATGTCATTTTTGTTTCTGCAGGGAGGAAAGATATGCTATTTTAGAAGCTTTCCTCTTCTTTCCTATTAATTTTTTCTCAGCACAGATCCTAAGCCTCTGACAGCAACACAGTGCTCATTATGTACCACAAGTCATCAAACAGAGGTTAGGAGAGTGGATGGCTGTTCCCTGAAGCAATTTGTTTCATCAATGCTGCTAGAGCATAGTTCAAAATTATCTTTAATACGAATGAGAAGCTGGAACCTCTTGAATAGGCAGATGGAGTTTTGTTTTCATCCCCCCAGACCATAAACTTGTTTGCTTCTTTTTTCAAAGTACATTCATCATCTTGTTTGCTATTTTGTTTAACCTTGTTCTGCCATTCTTTCCAATTACTGTTTAGTTTATCCATCCTGAGTTAGCTAATTGGCTTTGCTTAGACCTCCTTTTCACACATTTCCATCCTGTTCCACATGTAATTCAAGTCCCATTAGCTCCCACTTCATTTAAACCAACATAGGGCTCATGGGAATGAGTCGGGCTGTTGGAAACAGGTGCAACTGGCCAGATGGCTGCCTTGCCAGGAGGGCAGAATGGACTAAGCAGCCCCCCCACCAAATTCAGAGTGTTAGGCCGAAACAGCTAAAAGGGTCAGCAGAAGACTAAACCTTTAATTTAATTGCTGTAGTTTTTCTTTGTTTGGTTTCTTCCTCAGAACCCAAAGGTATATTCCTTTCAGGATTACAGCCAACTTTAAGAAACTGACAACTGTCTAGAGACATCAGACATCAGGCATGGGGTGATAGAGTGCTTGCCCGTCCTGTGTGAGGCTATTGGTTCACTTCCCAGCACATTAAAAAAAATTAAAATGGCAACTTAAAAAACAAACTAAAAAATCAGGCATCTATTGTGATCACTTGGCTTTATTTTGAAAGAGGAAGTAAACCAGGTCTACAGGTTATTTGATCATTAACATTTGACTGTGTAGCTATTTCTGCGCTGTATTGACTCTTCTGAGTATCCCCTTGCTTTGAATTCAGAGGGCACCATTTGGAACCTTGGATTTTCTCCTTGTCTATATTTTTATTGGGCAGGGAGACAAAATAAAACTATATGGACCTTTTCCACTGCAAATTCTTGTCATCTAGTGTCAACTTACATCTGGCACAGTTATTATTTCAAAATATTACACAAAATAACTCTTCAATACTACCATCAAATCCAGATTTTACTCACTTCACATTTGCAAAGAGACTTGGACCTCTATTTTATCGTTATCCACTGGCCACATAATACTTTTTAGGTGACTTTTTCCAGTGCCTCAGATGATATTACAATATTGAGGGAATGCATTAGTCAGGGTTTTCTTTTTGCTTGTTTGTTTTTGTTTTTGTTTTGGTCAATGGAGCTAAAATACCTGACCAAAACACTTACAGGAGGAAAAGTTTATTTCAGACTTAGGGTTTCAGAGGTTCAGCCCATGGTCAGCCAACTAACTGCCCTGGGCTGAAGGTAAGGCAGGACATCTTGGAGGGAGGCACAGTGAAGGGGTACCCCTCCACTCATGGCTGCCTGGAAGCAGGGAGAGGGAGAAAGGGAGGAGCTGCAGGGAGGATGAACCCTCCCAGGGCATGCCCACCTACTCTGGCCACCCACTACCTGCCTACAGTCACCACCTAGTTAGTCTATTAAAAGTAGGATTGGCTGGTTAGGTTATGGCTCTTATAGTCTAATAATTTCATCCCACATATTCCTGCATTAACACAAGAGCCTATGCTTATCCAAACCATAAGAGGGAACATCACTAGCCTTGTAATTTCAAATTTCCATTACTTTTCTCCCTTTGATTCCCATTCTGTTGAAATGGTAGCTGTGAAGGTGAAAAATTAAAAGTCTTTGAATATGAATTTTGTTTTTCCCCTTGAATTTTTAAGACACCATATTTTTCATTTCCACTGAATCTTCTGGCTCCATCTCTTTTTTTATTCTATTTCTTACTGCATCCTGCAGGGTGGTTGCTGCTCAAGACTCTTCCACCATCTGAAATTTTCTTTGTTTGATCTTGTACAATAACCTGGTTCTGTGAATCCACAGTGATTTTACAGTGATGCCCTATCTCTGGGTTGAGTGCAGAATGTGTATATCAATCACAAATTTTCATTGTAACCAATTTCAGGGTTAGTGGATTTCAGAAATGGCATCATGGATTTTTTTTAGTACTGTGAGCTAAGACTATTATTCTTTCTCATTTATTCCATTTTTATCTTGCCCATCCTCCCTGCCTTTGTTGTTGTTGATTTGTTTACAAAAAATTTTTTTTCTCTCAGTTTCACACTTTGAATTACTGCAATGGAGTCTACTTTAAAAATCTGAAACTAAATAAACTAGGAGCTAAGTATCATTTAATATTTACTATGTGATAGATGTCATTTTAGTTGGTTCAATGCATTTGGTCATTCAATTGTCATGATATTTCTATGAAGTAAACATCTGAGGCACAGAAAATCTATGCCAGCTTGCCCAATAGTATACCACTGTCTCAAGATGGGATTTGAACCTAGGATTTCTGAATAGGAACAGTTATGATATAATTAATATATTTTCCCTTTTCTCTTCCTTCATTAGAATAGTGTGTTTTTAGACCAAAGAGGACATCCTTGGACCTAAGTGTCCAAAAACAAACAAATAAACAAAACCCCAAAGAATCCTAAAATACTATTCACATAAATCCATATGCTCCTATCTCACTTGACATCTGGTTTTTCTCCCACCCTTCTCAGCCCTGCCTTGGAACTTCAATGCGTGTCATACCTCCTACACTATGAGCCTATCTTTAGAAATAACTAATCAAGAGGATGAAAAATATATCAATATTTAATAAGAACATAATTATGAAAGATGAATTTTCTTCCAAATAAAGAATGCTTATTTGAAGATATATGGCTAAAGAAGGTAATTTTTTTTGGTCACAATTTTATTAGTTATTGCACTAGCCAACCCACTGCCACATTTATATTGTTTATTCTATATTAATGTTCTCTATCACCGAGTTCATTATGCCATTTTGTCTTTTTTAAAAATGTTACCTTTAGGAGGCTGGAGCGGTGGTTCGGCTGTTGTGGCACTTGCCCAGAATGCACAAGTACATGGGTTCAAACCTCAGCACCCATGTACACAACTAAATGTCAGAGCAATGAAAGCCATGTGAAAAAATCAATAAAAATTGATTCTCTCTGTCAAAAAAAAAAACCTGTTACTTTTATCCCTGCATCTGGAAGGTTCAAATTCAGTGAGAGCCCATCATTCAGAACTACTGGCAGATTTGTATGACCCTTCATCTCTACTATTTCCTCAATATGCACTCCCCATTAACCAGAGTATTCTTGTCATTGCCCAGCTAATTTGCTTTTCCATCACCATACCCAGTAAGATTGCATCTTTGCGTTCTGAAATTGTGCCCATTCCAAAGGGCCAGATCATGGCATTTATGCTCCTCATTTCATAGCCAATAATTAGCTTTTTCATTTTTCAACTCTCATTGTACTTTGTACTTCTCTTATTGCATTTATCATGATCTCTGATTTGAATTTTTATTTTCTCTTTATGTACTCAGAGTTCATGGTAGACTGTAAATTATCAATACAAGCCTCACATGGTGCTTTGTAATTTCTCATTAGCTAACACTGTGTTCCTTATAGTACATGCTCCATAAGTATTTGTAGTTAATATTATATATGATAAATGGCATCAGGATTATCCCAGCTTTAAGGTGCTTTAATGAGAGTTCCAAACTTGCCATCAGGATAATGGTAATAGCTATCAATTAGGGATTGCCAGGGAGAACATTGGCACTTTGTGTGGTCTCTAATTTCCTCCTTCAAGCAAACTGCCATGGCAGGTATCTTGACTCTTATTTTTATGGCAAGAAAACAAAGACTCAAGTCTTCTGCAATATCCAGGTAGTGTCAATGACTGTAAAATTCAGGCACACCTGCTTGACTCTGAAGCCACATTCTGGCAGTCTTCCTTTATATATCCACACCATTTTTCAGTAAGACTCATTGAAATGTCTCTGAAGTTAATGCTTTTTTCTGTGTTCCATCTACCTCTTCAAAATTCTGTACCCTTATCAATCCAGAAATTGATTTCTACCATTGTTTTGTTTCTCTTCAGAATTTCTCTTACCATATGCTGTTCCTTATTCATTATTGCCTGTATAATTTTCTTTAAAATTTTCTCCTCTTATCCTATCCTATATATTTTTCCAGTAAATTGAGTATAAAATAAATTTGAGTAATTTTTCAATAACTGATTTTGTCATCTCTAAAATATGATTAATGACATAACCCATCTCACAAAGTTAGATGCATAAAATAGATGCTAGAAAAACCTGGTGATACTCATAAAGTAAGCATTTAACACATTTTGATTATTATTTTCATTTAAATAATATTTTATTAAACATGTTTTACACTATTAACTCATAATAATTGTATATATTTATGGATTACAATGTGATATTTCAATATATGCATACAATGTGCAATCATTAGATCAGGGTTCTTGGATTATCTATAATCTAAAAGTTTATCATTTCTTAGTGCTATAAATATCCAAAATTTTCTCTACTAGCTATTAATGTTGTCAATCACAGTTAACTTACTGTACTATAGGACATTAAAAATGACTTCTCCCATCCAACTGTACCATTCATTATACCTGTTAACCATCCTCTCTCTATCCAACCTTCCCCACTACTACCCTTTTCAGCTTTAGTAACAACTACTTCATTCTATACTCTTGTGAGATCAAAGTTTTTAGTTTGCACATAAAAGTTAGAACATAGGGTATATTTTTAGAACTAGAATAACCATGTCTAACTCTTTCTACAGATATGGGAAATGAAATATGGACATGAAATTTGCCTAAAATTAAGCAGAGTTAGGACTAAGTCTAATAATTAACCCTGACCTATTAAAACTGACACTAATTCTTTTTAAACAAATTACAGTGATTGCTTGACTACTCACCTACTTTCTTCTTTCCTTCTATGTATCATGACTTGTCTCATTTCACCAGGATCTGATTTCTCACCATTTATTCAAAGAAATGTGCTAATTTTTGTATGATTTATATTTTGCTGTTTCTGCTTCAAACATCTTTTAAACAGCTAATTATTCATGCTACCCAGCTCTAAGATACTGCTCTAAGATTTTTTCCACAAAATCCTCAGGTTAAAATTCCTCTTTCCTATTTGTGTTCCTCTCATGTTTACTTGTATGGTATGTATTTATCATATCATAATATTGTATCATCTTTATCCTATAAATGTTTTGTGGTGTGTGGTACTGATTTTAGTGTCACTAAAGTGCCTGCTATCATCCATAGCTTGTTGAAGTTAAAGCAGCTACACCTAACCAGACTTGCAGAGAGATCTTGTCACCATTGTCATGGCAATACATAGCTTGTTATCCCACATGAAGCAGATACATTTGTGTTTCTGGGCTTTTCTGTGAATGTATGAGAGAGATTTTTCAATTTTGCTTTTTGCAACTGTTCATAAGTTGGTCTTCAAGTTCAGAGGTGTCATCAACTCTACTGCTAAGGTTTAACTTACTACCTTTCTTAATTTCTGCTTCTCTAGATATCTGTGCAATGATAAAACATGAAAAGTTTTGTCTTCCAAAGTAAGTTTCTCAAAGTGTCCAAAATTGCTGTCCAAAATGCTAGAATTCCTAGAAGTTTTCCTTTCCTGACTCATGGTGATCTTCCCACATTTTCTCTCTTCATTTTATCTTTGCCTGAACCATTGGAAAAATTATATAGACCATTGGAGTTTCGGTGAACTTTTACCTCAAAGGGCTACAAGAATTCTTCTTCCTCTGATACCTTCAGCTAATTTCTCTCTTCTTTTTTTCTTTCTTTCCATTTTTTTTTTTTTGTACCACGGATTGAACTCAGGGGTACTTAACCACTAAACAACACCCCCAGCCCTTTTTATTTAATTTTATTTTATTTTTATTTAGGGACAATATCTCACTAAGTTGTTTAGGGCCTGGCTAAGATGCTGAAGCTGGTTTTGAACTTGTGATCCTCCTGCATCAGCCTCCCTATCTTCTGAGATTACAGGCATACACCTCCACACTGAGTTCCTTCAATGGATCTCTTTTATATTCTGGGACAATTTGTTGCTTAACAATTTTATGTTAACAAGGGTTCAGACCAGGTCAATAGAAGCCGAAGGAATCTGTAATAAGAAGTTATCATTGTTATTCCTAATGGTAAAATAATTCAATCTTCCATTTGTAGAACCATTTATTTACTTTGTAAACTAATGTGAAAATTTGTTCATATTTTTTCATTTTCTGCCAATACTAGTTACTGGAATAAGAATGTTCTTGAAGCTTTGAATAAGAATTTGAAATATTAGTATTGACTTCTGGTAGTGATATTATGGATAATTTTATGATTTTATTTTCAAATACATATATGAATTGCTTTTATAATTAGAACAAAGGTATTTCAATTTAGATTAAAAATAGACTTTAGTTATTTAGTTAAAACAATATTTCATCTTATATATTTTATTTTTTTATTTTTATTTTTTAAAGAGAGAAGGACAGTGAGAGAGACAGAGAAAGAGAGAATAAAACTTTATTTAGTTTTTCAAATGACCTTCATTGCTCCAACACTTAGTTGTGTACGTGGTGCTGGGGTTTGAACCTGGGTCCTCGTGCTTGCCAGGCAAGTGCCGAAACCTTTGAGCCACCACTCCAGCCCATCATCTTATATATTTTAAATGTGTCTTAATAGTTTTTCTTTATTCTAATACTTTTAAAGGCATCATTGGGTACAATGTTTGCTATATTAGCATTTGGTACAATTGCACATCTTAATGTCATTTAGTTATAGCAGGATAAGACATAGAAAATTTGAATAGAGACTCATTTATTGCCAAAAAATAGTTGTGACCCTAGAATACATCACTAATTACCCCAGTATCATTTATTGCCCTATAGGGAAAGTAAACTAATGCCCAGAAGGTGCTCCATGAATATTGTTTAATTCGTGGCAGAGAAGCCTATCTTGAAATTGTGACTTTCAATTACTTCAAATGAAAGCAATTGAAATTGCATTTGGCACTATAGGAGGCTAGTGCTAGCTCAACTCTTCGTGGAAGTACTGTGAATTACACACATGAATCTCATTAAATCCTTACTAATGTATTTACAGTGTACTTCCACTTAACAAGATACCTCTTTGGTTGGACTCCCTGACAGAAGAGGTGTGCTGTAGGGAATGTCAGAAAGGAAGGAGGCTGTTGTCTTAACCAATTGTGAGTAAATATCTCAATTCTTCAAATTTTGAGAAAGGACATCAGCTTTGCTAGAGCTCCTCCTAGAGCTTTGGAAAGAGCCTCAGCAAGTGAAGGGTTCTGAGATTTCAGTCTCATTATCTTTACCATAATTCCCTCTTCTAGGACCTCAACAGTCCACAAAACAGTTGAACAAACCTATGTTTTATTTCCTGAGTTCAGACATTTCCAAAGAGATGCAACACTAATCTTAAGAATATGAGGCAAACTTGGTCTTATCAAGTTTATCTCAACATCATTTGGACAAATATTAAGGAAAATCGACTATTCCTTGGTTAAGCGCTTAAGAATTAATTACATATGATCTCAGCATTCGAGGAAAATGTATGCATAAGTGTCTTGTCCAAATGAACTTCCACTGAGGGTACTATGTCACTTGCTTACCATCATCATAAGTTGGTTCCCATTGTTGCTGTCCATAGTGCCCAGGGTTGGACTGCATCCACCTTCCAAATCTGTGGTGGATCTGGTAGCTCAACACAGCCATTTCCAAGACTCTCTTTAGAGCTATAAAAGCATTTCAGATGTTACAATGAGTGGTTCCAGCAATAACGTGCAGCTTGCATACCCACTCACTAAGCACATCTCTTAGCACTTGCAATTTTGCAAGGATTTTCTATTTCTAAATAAATATTCAATTAAATATTAAACTTTGCATTTAGCAATGTGTATTTTTCTTTATTTTTCTTAGAGAGAGACAGAGTGATAGAGAGAGAGAAAAAGAGACTCTTATTTAGACTTTCATCTGGCTTTTGTTTCTCTGACACTTAGTTGTGTATGTGGTACTGAGGTTAGAACCCAGGTACACATGCATGCCAGGCAAGTACTCTACCACTGAGCCACTGTTCCAGCCCCTTATATTTTTTTCTTAAACATTGTTATCTGTAATTATTTATGCTTCAAGTTCTCTAAATCTAAATGGAACAGGAAATATTACATACCTTCCCTTGAATGCAAGTTTTGTGAAAGCAGAATTTTTTTTTTCTTTTGCTTACTGCTCTATGTCAAAAGCCTGTATGGGATCTGAAATACTGAAGTTAATCTATATCTTTAGAAAAAATGAAAGTCATGATTTAAACTCTGCATTTCCTTACTGAAGAACTGAAATAAAAGAATACTTTATTTGTTTAAACTTGTCCTATCCAGTTCCCTCATATTTCATAATGCTATCATGAAAAAACGCAGAAAACATTTTCTTGCAAAACTGTGGTAATATACAAAGATTTTATTTTCTATAGTTGTGAAGAATTCAGTTTGGAAAAACATTCAAATAAAACATTCAGAAAAGAACAAGGTAATACAAGGCAGAAATTAAGACAGAAAATGAGGTACTAAAAGAGGTAAAAGATTGGTGATCTAAAAGAAAAGATGGTTGCATTTAATTTTCCTTTTACCTTAATACAGTCTCAAAGAGAATATAAAAATCAACACTCACAGTTATCCAAATAACAAGTCTATGTTATATTCTACAGATAGACATTTAAAAACTATCATCTTCATCTTCAAATAATATCTACTGAGGAACAAAAGAACCCTGAGTGGTAATCAGATAAAATGGCAGAGTTGGTCATTTTACGCATAGGTGAAAAGCAGCACAAGCCACAGCCTCCAAGTTGAAATGCTAAGTGAGGCTGTGGGACAGCAGCAACAGGGCTACAGAGGTTACTTGCTGACACTGAGAGCTCAACGGACAAGACTCACCAAACTCTGGAAATTTAAAACCTGGAGTAAGTATTAAAATATTGTAAGTAGATATTTTTAAAATTTAGAATGGTGGTTCTGATTTGTTCAACTCTATCCTCTGATCATGCTCTGAAATATTTCTTTCATAGTAGTGATGATAAAAGATGGAAACTTATGCAAGTAACAAAATTAAATGCTTCAATTTCAAAGTGAAATCTTTCTTTTTTTAAAAAAATCATTATGGTAGACTGGTTCATCCTTTCTACCCCATACTCAGTCACATTATGCTACATTTTGATTTAACTCTTTCTTGGTTTCTAAGAGTTGTGCTTAATGAATTACCTTCCTTCAACTTGTGGAACATTCCAGAAAAAGAATTCTCTCTTCTTTCCAAGTCTTTCACATTCTGAGATCCCTTACTAATAAGTAGACATGTGTATGAGTCTATTTTTACATTTCTACATGCTTAATAGCTGCTATGAATTTCAGGGTTTATATAATTTCACAGTTTTTCTAAATGTATACCAATATTCCAAGGGACTCTTTTATTCCTTTGGATATATTTATTTAACCCATTGAAAATAAACTTCAATATTTAGTTATACAATGATTTAGATCAACCTTAATTCCACAAAGAAACTGAATAGAGAAACTTTCTAAACATTAGATACTGGAATCTTTAGATTAGCAAATTTGTCTCAATAAATTGCAGCTTAATAAAACTGAGATAATGCAATCTGTACCTCCAAGGTGTCAGTTTTAAATTAGGGGAAGGCCCCAGGCCTTTGGTCCTGGGCTGGAGGACACTCAGGCCACCCACTCCCAAGGATTCCCACCTGGAGTCACCCAGCCACAGCACATACTCACCAGGTCCGGATATATTGGGAGGATCCCAGTTCCCCAAATGACTTGTAGGAAGCCCATCTGGCCCACCCCACAGGGCCAGACTCCAGGACCCAACAACACACCCCTGCTGCCATGTTTCTATAATCTTGCAGGCTGCCCAGTACCCCCAACAGATTCCAGAATGATGATTTCAAGCCTAGGTCCAAAAACTGCAACAAAACAAGCCTCTGGGCAAAAGCAGCTTTTTGGAAGATGGTGGTCATCAGAGAGGTGGTGTCTGAAGGGACCTTTTGACTTACAAGGAAGAAGCATGTGGAGACCTGCCTTGTTTCCCTATAGGGAAACACATTTCAGAGACCGAAAAAGCTCATCAAAAATGAGGAATCAAATTAGAAAATGTTCACCTCAAACTCACAACTCCCCTACCAAGGAAAACACAGAAAGGGGGCAGATGAAAACCTAGAAAACATTATCAATGATCTGATTACCGAAAGGAACAATGAACTAAAAGAAGATTTAAAAAGGGACTAACTGGGAACATTTCTAGACACATACAATATACCTAATTTGATGCAGGATGATATTTTTTTTTAAAGGGAGAAACAACTTTATTGAGTTTTTCACATGGCCTTAGTTGCTCTCACACTTAGTTGTGTACATGGTGCTGGGGTTTGAACCTGGGTCCTTGAGCTTGCTGAGCCACTGCTGCAGCCCTGCAGGATGATATTGAAAGCCTAAACAGCACAAACAGGTACTGAAATCAATATAGAAAATAAAAGCCTTCCAAAAGAAAAAAAATCCAGGACTTGATGGATTCTCTGCTGAGTTTTACAACACTTATGAGGAGGAGCTAACACCTCTCCTTATTAAGATATTCTAAGAAATTGAAAAGGGGGGAACTCTCACACACACTTTTTATGAGACAACTAAAACCCTGATACCAAAATCCAACTAAAACACATGAAAAAAGAAAACTACAGTCCAGTATCCCTGATGGACACAGATGCAAAAATCCTTAATAAAGTTCTAGAAAACTGCATTCAGAAACATATTAAGAAGTAAAATACCAAGCAGAGAAAACTGAAAGCATTTCCACTAAACTCTGGAAAAAGACAAGTCTCAATGCTCTCACCACTTTTATTCAAAGGAGTCCTCAAGACCCTACCCAGAGCAAAAAGGCAATTGAAGGAAATCAAAAGGATAAGAATAGGAAAAAAAAAAAGGAATTTAAGCTACTCCTTTTTGCTGATGACATGATCCTATATCTGGAAAAACCCCTCCCCCCCAAAAAAAACACCAGAAAATTGCTTGAGTTTATAAACAGATTTAGCAAGTAGCAAGCTACAAGATCAACACCCATCACCCATAAATCAATAACAAGGGAAAAGAAGAAATCAGGAAATTGGTCCCATTCACAATATCCTCAAAAAGAATACAATACTTGGAAATTAATCTAACAAGGTAAGTAAAAGACCTAAACAGTGAAAATTATCAAACAGTGAGTAAAGAAATTGAAGAACACCTGAGAAGATGGAAAGACATTTCATGTTCTATGTTCTTAGTTAGGCAGAATTAATATAATTAAAATGGCCATTCTTCCAAAAGTGCTTTACAGATTCAATGCAATCCCCATCAAGATCCCAATGTCATTTTTTTATTTCATTTTATTCATCCAACATAGACTTACATATAGGAAGGAATCCTTGCCACACATTCATGAACACATGCATAATAACAGAGAAAGCCAAGGCTGATGCCGGTTCATGATTTCCCCCTCTGGGTTCCCAAGTTTCCCCTACTTTACCCCCATGTTAGTTGGGCTTCTCATGGAAGTCAAAGGTTCCCCACTGGGTTGATAACCTCCCTACTCCTTCCCTCCAGCTCCCTTGATATCGATCCTATTCAAATCCCCATCCCTGTCCACCTCCCTACATCCTCCCAGCATTATAGGCAAGCCTCCCCTTGCTCGTGTAAAAACTAATCCATGTTGAGGGTCTTATTAGCTTAGTCAACTGTCTGTTTTTAATTGTATTATAGCTTATACATATGAGAGAAAACATTTGGCCCTTGAGACTCTGAGTTTGGGTGGGATGTTTCTTTCAGCATAAATTTTTCCATGTTCATCTATTTGGCTGCATATGCTGTGATAATCTTCTAGATTTTGGTTGAGTCAATGTTGAAATCTCCTTTTTTGTCTTTATTTTTGTTGATTTGCTTCACTTCATTCTTATTTTGGTGATGCTGGCAAGGGATCTGCTGATCATTTTTACTTTTTCGAAAAACCAACTCTTTGTTTTCTTTATAATTTCTATTTTTTGTTGTTCTCAATTTCATTGATTTCATCTATGATCTTATTTATTTCCCATCTTCTATTAGATTTTGGATTGGATTATTCCTCTTCTTGTATAGATTTGAGTTAGAGCATAAATCTGTTTATTTGGGTTTTTTCCCCTTATTTTTGATGAAGATACTCAGTGCTATAAATTTACCTCTTAAGAATGTTTTCATACTATCCCAGAGATTTCAATATATTGTTTAATCATTCTCATTCATTTTTAAGAATTTTTTAAATTTCTGTTCTCATTACCTTTTTTATCCAGTTTTCATTTAAGAGGGTATTATTCAATCTCCAAGATTTTGAGTAGTTTCTATGATTTTTGTTGCTGTTAGTTGCTAAAATCATACCATTGTGGTCTGACAGGATGCATGGAAGTATATCAACTTTTTATAATTGTTAAGGTTATCTTTGTGGACTAGGATGTGGTCTATTTTGGAAAAGGATCTGTGAGCAGCTGAGAAGAAGGTAAACTCAGCCAATTTGGTAGGGAATATTGTGTAAATGTTTATTAAGTTCAGTTAATTCATAGAGTTGTTAAATTTAGACATATCTTTGTTGATTTTTTGCTTTGATGATCTGTCTATTGTTGATAATGGTGTATTAAAGTCCCCCAGTATTATTGTGTTGAAATTGATGAGGGGCTTAATGTCCTTGAGTACTTTTTCCATATATTAGGGAGGGTTGTAATTGGGGGCATAAATGTTAATTATTGCTATGTCTTCTTGATGAATTATTCTTTTACTATGATATAATAACCTTCTTTGTCCTTTCTGACTAGTTTTTGGTCAAAATTAACTTTATCAGATATAAAAATCCCAAAGCCAGCTTGCTTTTTTGGGCCACAAGCCTGGTAGACATTTTGTCAAACTTTCACCTTCAGTCTGTGTTTATTTTTGATTCTGAGGTGTGTCTTCTGTATGCAGCATTTTGTTGAATATTGTTTTTTAATCCAGGAAGTCAATCTATGTCTTTTGATTGGAGCAATGAATCTATTCACGTTCAATTAGAATAGATACGGGAATCTAGGTCTCTGATTGCTATGTTTTGTGCCAATTGTATATCTTTTAGTGTGCTTTGTGATTATTGACTTTCTTCTATTTATGTATATTTGCAGTTGCTTACATGTTCCTCTGAATGAAGTATGTCCTTGAGAATTTTCTGTAGCCCAGACTTTGTGCTCATGTACCCTGCTAGCTTCAATTTATCATTGAAGCATTTAATTTCCCCATCACATTTAAAGTTGAGATTTGCAGGATATATTATCCTTGGCTAAAAATTATTTTCTTTCAAAATTTGAAAAATATTGTTCCATGCTCTCATGGCCTTTACTGTCTGATCTGAGAAATCCATAGCGATCCTTATTGGTCTGCCTCTGAATGTGATTTGGTGTTTTTCCCTTGCTGCTTTTAGGATTCTTTCCTTGATTTCTCTTTTATTCATTTTATAAATGATGTGTCTTGGTGAATTTCTCATTTGGTTAGGTCTGTTTGGTGTCCTATAGGCATCTTTAATTTGATTTTCTTGATCAATTCTGATATGGGGAAAATTCTCCTTGGCAATTTCACTCAGAAGGTTCTTAATACACCTTGTTTATTTTTCAATGTTTTCTTCAATCCTAATTACTCTCATGTTATTTCTTCTCATCTCATCAAATACTACTTGGAAGTTCTGATCATGCTCAATAAGCTTCTTTTCTTGTCTGCTTTCCTTGAACTCTACATTGCTGAGCCTGTCTTCATTGTCTGACATTCTTTGAGAGCTAAGGCTCTATTTTCTATTGAGTTTACTCTGGTATTAGTATCTTCCAATGAACTTTTGATTTGTTGACAGTATTTTTCAGTTCTAAGAAGTCTGCTACATCTCTTTCAGAATGTCTAGCTCTTTATATATGTGGTCTCTCATCTCCTGAAATTGCTTTCTTATCTCTGTCCTAAAATCTTTTAATACTTTGATTGAATTACTAATCATATTGTTGAAACATTTTTCTAGGTTTTCATCTAGGACCCTGACTATGGACACCTTGGATGGGGAGTTGGTGGGTTAAGGTGGAAAATTATTTTCCTTTTTACTCATTTTAAGTTACAGGGAGTGTGGCTTGAGGTTGGCTTGAAGTCTGACACTAAATAATTCTCTTGGGGGCTTTGTTGATGGTTTTGGATCTTTTTATTTCTTTGCTTATTTGGGCTGGGGTACATTTTTGGTAGCACAGTTCAATGACTGTCACCCCAGCTGTGAAGTATTGTGGACCTTTAGGTTTTCCAATACCTCAGGGGATAGGGGGTAAAAGTCAATAAATAAGTGCAGCCAATGCATACAACAGACAATGTGAACTGTAGCTATTACAGTGTTGATTAGCATTTTAGGAGCACTAGGATTAGTAGTTTTCTACAATGAGAGCTCTCACACTAGTCTTGATTAGCAAGCAAACATCCATTTTCAAGTTTGGTGTTCAGTTCATTTTACCAGAATCTCTGTAGGTGAGGGGGGAAAAGTCTAGAGAGCAAACAGAATGAGTTAGGAAGATAGTGTTGAATTTGTAGATTAGGATATAAAGCTACAAGGTAGTAGAGATGATATAGACTATTCTGCTAAAAATAAGGAAAAGACAGAAATGGGATGAGAGTGTGATAAAGTCTTTGAGGGAGGATAAGAGAGATCAGAATACAATTTAGGAACTGACAGAGTAAGGGAAGAAGGGGGTAGTAGAGACTGGGGGTCTTTTCAGCCCAAAGAAACTGAGGACTAGTTTGCAATATTGCAGACAATCACAGGTCAAACCTCGGCAATATGGACACAGCGGAAAAACAGAAGATATCACAGCAACAGTAAAAAACAACCACACAAACAAATAAAAAAAATACATACACCAAGGAGCAACAATTCCAAGAATAACAACAGAAGAAAAAAAAGGAGTTGGAAAGATTCTGGAAAGGTAAAATTCTGAATTATTACTGCCAAAGTCAAAATGTACAATGGGGGTATGTGTTCATATCTGACTTCAGGGTGGAGTCACTTCCCATTTGAGTTTGTTGTGGGGATTGAATTTTGATGAACTCCGCTGACAGAGAGAGTCCCAGGAGGCCTCCCAGTAATTTTCTCCTGAAGAGGGGTTGCAAACATTCACCTTCCTCGCTTCCTGCCAGTCTTCAGGCCCACCCAAGTTGCACTCTTGGGCAATTCAGTGCTTGTCTTCCCCAACTCTTGTCCTACTTCAGCTGGAGATCCAGGAGCCACTGTGAGTCTTGTGGAAGTTGCTGCAGCTCTAAAGGACTCTTGTTATTCCAAGGAGAGTGGCTGGCCTGATCTAAGCTCATCTGGGACCATTAAGGCCCCACTCTTGGGTGTCTTGAAGTACCCACTTGCTGCAAAAAATGATGTGTGGGGCAGTCACAACCCCAGCAAGGGGAGGCAGGCATGAAAGAGACCCCAGCCCAGCTAGACCAGTGTTTGTGGAGGTCTCAAATGCAACCACTAGGGGGCGTGGAAACCAAGTCCCACTTGAAGAGCCCAGGACCTATGGGACTTCTGTTCACAGAATTCACTGTCTGAAAGTAAAGAAAAGCACTGTATCCTGGTCAAGGACTCCACCTGCAGTTCTGGAGTATAATGGGGTGGGCAGGAAACCTCTAAAAGCAAGGACCAGTAGGGAAGGTCTGCCAGGCCCGCACAGTGCTGCTGGGTAGCTGGCATTGGAAAATTATTTGACATTTCCTTTACTTTCAGCTTCTCCATGGTTCTGCGTCACTAAACTTCCTTCGTTGGATACTAATGAATTTGGGGAGAATTTTGCTGTTCACGCACCTCACAGTAAGGCAGTTCTCCAAGCATTGGCATCCTGCATTCATGGAGAGATTTTTCATTCACCTCTGCCATGGGTCGCCATGAACTCAATGTCATTTTTTACAGATATAGAAAAAGGATTCTCAAGTGCATTGGGAACAAAATCCCACAATAGCTAAAACATCACTAAACAAGAAAGATAAAACAGGTGATTTTGCAATACCAGGTATAAATTATAATACAGAGCTGTAGTAACACAAACAGCATGGTACTAGTATCAAAATAGAAATGAAGACCAATGGAGTATAATTGAGTACTCTTACACAAACCCACAAATCTTTAAACATCTGATCTTTGAAAAAAGGTGTCAAAATATAAGATGGAGAAATGACATCCTATTCAACACATAGTGCTGAATAAACTGGACAGCCATTTGAAGAAAGGTGAAATTAGTTCCTGACCTTTCATCTTGTACAAAAATCAAATTGAAATGGATCAAAGAATTAGTAAATAAACCAGCTACCATCCAACTGCTACAAAAAAGAAAATTAGGAGCAACACTCCTGCATATGGGAGTAGGCAATGACTTCCTCAACAAGACTCCTAATGCAAAATAATTAAATTCAAGCATTAATGAGTTGGATGCCATTAAATTAAACAGTATTTGCTCAGCTAAGGAATTGATTAAAAATGCCAAAAGATTACTAACAGAACAGGAGATAATCATAGCCTATGATTCCTCTGACAGGTTTTGATATCCAAAATTTACAAAGAACTCAAAAATCTTCATACCAAAAGCACAAACAATCCAATCAATAAATGGGACAGAGAGCTAAATAGAAACTTCTCAACAAGGGAAATCAAGCAAGCCAATGAATACATAAAAAGTATTCTAAATCACTAGTAATCAGAAAAATGCAAATCAAAAATACCTTAAGATTTCACCTTATTCCAATTTGAGTGGCAAAGACGAAGAATATAAACAGTAACAAATGCTGTAGTGGTTGTGGGGAAATAGGAACACTAGTACACTGTTGGTGAAATGGCAGACTGGTACAGCCACTCTGGAAAACAGTGTGGACACTCCTCAAACAATTAGGGATGGATTCACCATATGACATAGTTACCCTCTTCTGGGTCTTTTCCCAGAGGAGTTACAATCAGCACATTGCAGCAACACAGCAAAATCTGTGTTCATAGAAGCTCAATTTACAATAGCTAAATTTTGGGATCAACCTAGGTGCCCTCACTGGATGAATGATTCCAAAAACTCTAATATTCATACAAGCTATACACACCACACACATGTATGCATGCACATGTGCATGCGCGCACACACGCACACATACACACTGGAGTTCTACTCAGCTCTTAGAAACAATGATATTATGGCCTTTGCAGATAAATGGGTGGCAATGGGAGCAATCATGCTGAGTGAAGGGAGCCAAACCCAGAGAATCCGGATTAAACGTTACCCCTCATTTGTGAAGGCTAGAGCAAAACCTAGGCTTGAGAGAAAGATAATCAAGCTCTGTACTAGACCCACCAAATGTGTAGCTTCCATAATCTAGAGAAATGATAGGTATGTAGAGCAGGGAGGGAGTAGGGGAATGGTTGGGGGGGATAGAGAGAGGGTGGGATGATAGGGAAGGATCTAGGAAGACAATTAACAGTGTAACTCTTTACCCTTTACCTTCCCAATAAACCAAGAAATAATACCTATGCAACCATTTAGTTCTGGAAAATTCACAACCATTTATGTATATATATATACATATATATATATATATATACGTATATATATATATATATGTATATATATATACACACACACACACACATACGTACATATAGAGAGAGAGACATTTACTGTTATGGGGCAAAATACAGAAGAATCGAGAGATGGGGTGTGGGCAATGTGGGGGTGTCTCTGATTAGGATCAAATGCATATCATATTGTTACTTTGCATTCAGGTTTGCACAATTCAACTCTTTAATAAATAAAAAAGTTTAAGTTTGGTAATGTCCATCAAAACAACATATTTTGAGTTATTTGAGAATAAGGCTTTATAACATTTGCGATATCATTGTTGAAGATGGTTATAAATAAATGCTAAACATTTACTGAACATCAGATATACTCTCTAGGTGGTGTGCTAAATTTTTCAGAGGCAAAATTGTATTTAATCCTAAGAACTCTATCATATGGGCACTATTATTGGTCCTATTTTACTGGTGATTGAGGCTGAGATAATTTAAATAATTTGTCCAAGGAAATATTGCAAATAGGTATTATATTCAGCTACTGAACTCTGATCAATCTAATTTCAGAAGATAACTTCTTAAGTGCTAAAAAAGTGTTTCCTGATTTGGAATATTCAGATGAATTCAATTATTTCAGGGGTTATGTTATTGTCTTTATGTATGTTAGGAAAATATACCACATTTAACCATAATTTCATAGATATGATTTTTGAGACTTGAGTAATAATAAATCATTTAATTGTTAAAGTTAATCAACGTATATATAAATACTAAATGATAATTAAAGTGATACTCAGATATGATAAAAATAAGTAGATAATCTGTAATTGAATTTGGGGAAACTTTACAATGACTTATTATTGCCTCTCAAGTCATTAATATAATTATTTGTGTCTTTTCAAGCCTGGTACTAGGGCTGATTGATAAGTTTATTTTTAATACCTGTAATACCCTAGGAATAATTAATTCATGCCGTGTCCTCACGATACTCTTTGGTTATCACAATATCTTTTTCTATCATTTATAGTTAATCCCTCCCCAAAAGTTATCTGCTCTACATTCATTCCTTAAATGCCACACTTCCTGGGAAACTACCTAACAGTCTTCCTCTTGTAATTGCAACATTTATTACCTAAACCATAGGAGTGAATAATTATAGTTATTTTAGGCCTTGTGTCACAGCCAGAATGTTATTCCAAGTAGGAAAGCAGGATCTGTTTGATGCTCTTTAAATCATACCAGGTAATTATGATGTCAAACTGGTTTTGAAGGTGACTCTCTTTTGTTACCAGTAGGAGACAAATCATTTTGAAGTATATGTTTGTTTTATCTCATGACAAAGACAAGTTTTCCACTTTAATAGGAAACAAAAGTTTCATGACAACGTCATTCAATTATTTAATTTAAAGCCATGCTAACAATCTTAAAAGATTTTCTGAGCACTAGATATACACCAGCCAGTATTTGAGATATAAAATATTATCCTTACTCTTAGAGATATTTTATTAAGTGTGTGTGTGTGTGTGCGTGTGTGTGTGTTCTGGAATGACATGGTGTAGGGGAAATGATCTTTGTCTTAGTCTATTTTCTGTTGCTGTAATAGAATACCCTAGACTGGATAATTTATAAAGGAAAGAGTTTTATTTTGTTTCACAGTTCCGAAAGTTTAAGAGCATGGGCTTCTGCTGGAGTTCTGATGAGGACTTCATACAGCTTCAATTCATGCTTGAAAGAGGAAAAAGAGAAGGTGGCCAACTCCATTGATTGTTAATTTATTCTCAAAAGCATTGGGGCTGGAGCGGTGGCTCAGCGTTTCGGCACTTGCCTGGCAAGCACGAGGACCTGGGTTCATACCCCAGCACCATGTACACAACTGAGTGTTGGAGCAACTAAGGCCATGTGAAAAATTAAATAAAGTTGTTTCTCTCTTTCTCTCTCTCTCACTGTCCCTCTCTCTTTAAAAAAAAATATCAACCCCTTCATGAGCAAGGATCCCTTATAACCCCAAACACCTCTAAAACCCTCACCACCTCTCAACAACACTCTCTAGAGGACCAAGCTTCAACATGAGTTCTAGTGGGGACAAACTGTATTCATACCATGTGACAGGGCTGAGGGGACAAAAATGACCAGATGATTATGGTATAGCATGATAACCTCCATGACAGAGACACACCTGGAGTGTCAGCATGCAGAATGGGCATTATCTTCCCCGGGCCAGGGAGGCCTAAGGAAGGCTGCCTTCAAGGAAAAATAAGACCTAGCCAAATAAACAAGAAAACAGCATTCAGGGCAGAAGGGACAGTATGACAAAGACATGGAGAACAAAGAGAGTTTGTCACCTGTGGGGAGCAGCAAATCAGTGTGGTTGAGAAGATCTCAAGTGAATTTCAACTGCACTCACAGCCTTGATGCCATGGGATGCTGTATGCTTCTTACAGGCTGCAGCCCCAGAGTATGGAGAGAGGTAACATGAAGTTGTACCCCTTGACCCAAAAGCTAATGCTCGTTAATATAAAACTGATGGGATAAACACATACAGTTAATGATTCTCTCAGAAAAACTGCTAATTTTAAATGCAATGGATGAAATATAGGGTAATATACATGTATGTTGATTTATTCATTTGTATAAGAAATATTTTTGAGGACCTACTGTGTGTCAGGAATTGTGCTGGTGCAGAGATGCAGTGATGAGCAAGCTTGCCCTATGCGTCTAAAAACACTGATGTGATAACAAATGGTCTGCCCTGAGTCTGAAATACAAAAAGCAAACAGAAAACCTTGCTGGCATTTTTGCAGGAATGGGCTGACTTGGTGTACTGATACACTCAGAAGGTCAATCCTTATGGTGAAGGTGGGCTTGCATAATTCTTAATTAATTCTTTTTTTTTTTTGCGTGTTTCTTTTCTGCTTATTTTTATTTATAATTCCATTCTTTTTTTATTTTAATTTTTTTATTTTTGAGCAACCTTGCAAGATTTTAACAAAACAATATAAAATGTGTATAAGATGTGTATATATTCTGGTCATTGCAACTGTCCCCAGGAGTGCCCCCCCCAATTACCCTCCTAAGAGTTTTTTTAAAAATTGTGTAGCATCTTTAGTTTAACTCTTTCATCATTAAAAGCCCTTTATGACAGTAATTTTGCTTTCCCAATAGGAATATGATGTAATGAAAAAACACAGATACAGGTGTAGCCAAAATCACTTGCCTTTTCTAATATCCATTTTCAGACCATAATGTTGCTTTATATTTGATCAGACACACATTTGTGGATACGTGCTTACATTGTACTCTGAGGCCTCCCCTCTGCAGATGAAACTGATACAGGCTAATTTGAAGAATAAACATCCAGTTTAAAGGAGTCAACAAAAACACTGGTTGGTCTTTCTGATTTATCCACTCAGACACAATCTGTTCCTTTGTATTAATTGCATGAGGCAATTTATTATTAGATATGCATTCAAAGAAAATAGAATAGTATAATAAATTACCAGATAACCAGAATCCTTCAGCAATCAATATATTAGTACGTATCTCTACATAGTATCTCTTTACAAAATAAAAAACATAACTTCAATGGCTGTGACTACTTAAAGGTTTGCAATAATTCCTTAACATCATTGGATATTTACCTTATGCATAAATTTAAAATTATCTTATGTTATTTTACTTTTTAAAATTTTTTATTAAAGAGTTGATTTATTGTACAATGTTAAATGCATATAAAGTAACAATGTGATAGGCATATGTTCTTAAATTAGAATTACCCCCACATTGACCAGCCTCCGGTCTCTTGATTCTTCTATATTTCACCCATAAAGTCAACATAAAGGCTTAGATTGTGAATTTTCCAGAATTAAATGATTGCATAAGTATTATTGGATTCTCAGGGGGGTAAAGAGTTTGCAACATTCCTGATTGTCTCCCTAGATGCCACCTTATTCTCCCTCACTCTCCACTCCCCCTCCTGTTCCCTCCCAATTCCCTGCCCACATACCTATTGTTATCCTATATTATGTGTTGCTACAATTTTGCTGGGTTTAGTACATGAGTTTCACTACATTTCACCCAAAACTGGGTTTAGCTGCAGCCTCCACAAATGAGAGAAAACATTCTACTCTTGACTTTCTTGGTTTGGCTAACTTTGCTCAGGATGATATCTTCCATTGCCATCCATTTACCTTCAAAGGCCACAATATTGTTGTTTCTAATTGCTGAGTAGAATTCCAGTGTGTGTGTGTGTGTGTGTGTGTGTGTGTGTGTGTGTGTATCTCACAGTTTTTTGATCCATTCATCAAATATGAGTCATGTTATTTTTCTTAACCATTTATTTGAATCAGGATTAAGATAAAACTACATATTGCAACTGGTGATGCAGTTTTGAAGCTTCTTTTTAATCTCTAAGGGTCTCCTATTTTTCTTTCTCAAAATAATTTAAATGTTGGGATAGCAGAGTTAACTGCTGATTATATCTCTGCAAATTCATTTGACATGTTCATTTGTCATTTTATTTCAACTAAACTAATGTTTGGATCTAAGGATTTACTCAATATCCAGTTTCTCTTTCATTTAGTTTTTGACAAGATTATTTCATAGACCATATGCTATATCAAAAGACATAAAGTCTAATCACCTCTCTTTTTCATTTTTTATGATTTTAGCAGCTATAAAATGATCAATGCTTAAATTCTAAATCACATTTAGATGTCAATCTATATTTAGCTACATATAGAAAAATAAGCTTACATTCTGTTTCTTCATAAAGAAAGAAAGATATAGATAAGAAAATAAGAAAGTAAGGGAGGGAGAGAAAGGGAGAGATTAAAAGAAATGACCATTCTAAAATTGTATAACTTGCCTGTAACTGAATGAAAATTTGTTTCATTGATGTTAGAGAAGTCCTAGTGAATACAGGCCATTATCTTGATATAAATGCTAAAGTATACACATTTTGTGCATTTTTCAATTTTCATAGAACCTCAGCCCTTTCACTATTATTTTACTAGCTTGGATATTGTTTCTAGGAAATGTCCCATTACCATGGTCACACCAGAAGTCAGTTGTAGCAGGAGAATGTAGCTGAATCACATGTTTTGGTACCACTTTAAACAACTATGGTAAAATCCTTAACTAAGAAAAGAGGCACAAGTAGAGACACAAGGGAAGAATTCTAGTTGTGTCAAATGGTACTTTTAAAAGGTTCCAGAGAACAGGCAGAATTTGATATAGGCTTTGTAAAGTGACTCCCATGTGGGAAGAGAGGTTAGAATGAATTCCAAATGGAAGACAACAGAGTGGAAATGGAAACAGTGGTCCTGATATATTCTACATTGTGATGCAAAATGTGGAATGATATGTTCTACAATGTGGTAGAATGAAGCTGGCTGAAGTGGTTGGAGTGTAGGCAGAAGCTATATCTTCGTGGTTAAGGAATACAAATCTAGAGGCAATTTTAACCCAGCCTCTAAGTAGTGATGTGATTATAGTAGTCTGTGTCCTCACATACCAAGATAGAATTAGAAGTACAAGAGGTTGATTTCAGAACATGTTATGAGGGAAAGTGAGAGGGAGCTGGAAAATATTGGGAAAGTTTTCTGATCTCGATCTAAATATTATCCCTGTGAAGTAGAAAGAGATAGAAGGAAAGAAGGTCTTAGATTGCAATGTAGCTCCAGCAAATGTCAGTGAAATTGACAGCAATTGCTTGAGCCACATTATTCATCAGGAGTTCTGTGCCACCCAGGGATGATCTTGCGCTAGTGCCTGAGGCAATCTGCTATTGACTTCCTGAGTTGCCGTTTTACCATCTGTCAAGAGAAAATACAAATATTTATGTTATAGAGTTGTTAATAATGAAGCAAGCACATATTTATAAAGTAGGTGAAAATTATAGTATCAAAGATGTGGTTTCCGAATGTGATGTTGATGACTTTGAAGATAATGAAATAAATGAAAAGGTAAGAAGTTTGTTTAGTTGGATTAGAGATCGTGGAATGCTTAGACATCTTGGCAGAAGAGGACGGCATTAATTTTCATGGGATTTAAAGGTTAAGCAGGTAAGTAAGTAGAGGTTATTCATATGTACCAGTCTTGTACAGAGAAGATTGGATAAAGGAATCCTATTAGAAATTTGTTGTATTTAATAAGCCAATACAGAGGAAGTAACAAAAGTCAAAACTCAAATGTTCACTCAAGTCAAGAAAGGAAAGAGAAAAATGAACAAGTGGCAAATATTAATCAGAGGTCAAGACATATGAGTAATGCACTATATAAGGCTTTAGAGCAAAAGAGAAGCAAATTTTATAACAAGGTTTCAAATTAATGTCCTGGTAATGTTGACCATGGGGTTAAAATGATTAAAAAGATACAAAAGTTTAAATGTAGATATTTCCAAATCCATTTCAATTTTAGATTTTTGAAATTTTGAAATGAAGGCTAAATGATTAAGAATAAATTAGACTAGAAATAAAGAGTCTAGGGACATAATTAAAGAGAATTAATTTGTGATTAAGGAAATTAATATGGTCACCAAGAAAACAAGGATAGAAGAAAGTGAGAGAAAACAAGGTCAGGGTTCCATATATTCCAGGATTTAGTTGGTAGGTAGAGACAGGACATTGAGAGTTAGCAAAGAGCACAGAAAGAGAAAGTAAAAGAGAAAAAAGAGTGAATTCAGAGATAGGAAGCAAATGGAGAACACTGGAAGGCAAACAAATCAATAAAAACTTGGACATTGGTATCAGAAATGAAGAGGAAATTAATTTGTTATTTAAAAGCTATATAATGATCTTTGAGAGAAAGAATTCTGAGTATATGAAATAAGTCAGCTCTATGGTAGGAAAGGCCCCAGGGGTACAAATCTTTTCTAAGATTTCTGAAAGACAGTTGTACAAAGTGACAGAACAGCAAGCAGCTTGAACATAGTGATATTTGGAGAAGGTTGTTTGCTTTTCTTGGGGTTGGGGATTGTTTGTTGTTCACCCCTAACCATAGTTTTAGGTAGAAGGGAAAGAAAGAGTTGGAAATGAAAAAATTAAAGAAGTATGAGTATGTTTAATTTTAAACGATGTATTTGACAAACCAATGGCTTAGACAAGACAGAACAATGAATGGGATAGCAGCATAAGCAGATGATTAACCTTGGTTAGAAAGTAAATAGTTTGTTCTCAGAGACAGTACAATAGAAATGAGAGGAGAAATGGGGTGGTTTTAGAAATGAAGAAGATGACAGATGAATAATTTCAAGTAGGAAGGCTTAAAATTCTCAGTAAATTATGGAACAATATCTTTACCTCTCTCATAAGCAATAAGTTTGCTTAACTCAGTAAATTTCACTGTTAATCATACTACATTGATCACATTTAACCTGTTGATGTTCTTTAAAGTGTCTTGAAGATTTTACACTCATTATTGGCAACATTAATGAAATTATTCCATCTAGGTATATTTTAGGCTCATATTTTATTGAGTTAATTTATTTAGATTGGGTCTGATTACTTAGATATCATGATAATCACCCTAGAAGTTTGAATAAAAGATTCCAATTAACAAATTCTTTATTTACTCTTGTATTCCAGATGTAATGGAAAGATCAGTTTAATGTATTAATAGGACTTGCTAGCTTAGCTTGTCAAATGAAGAAAAAGCAATGACCTTTTTTTTGTATAGAATATTCTAGGAACATGATCAAGTAATTCACAGCTATAAATTTTAGAATAAGGGCATACAGTGATACCATTATTATTTTGTATTTAAATTAAGTCATACTGTTAATTAAAATAACAGTTTTAACCAATTTAGCAATATATCATTATGATGCTCCTTATGCATTAGAGAATTCTATTATTCATTAATTCATTTTGTTTTCCCTAAGAGCAATATATATTAAGAACAGCTGTCCATAAACTGGTACATTGATCATGGTCTTCCTAGTGTATTCTCTCAGGAAAACGCAGCAGCAGCTGCACAATAGAGACATATTACAAGAAAGATGTTTATATAGAATTCGGTATGACTATGACCTTTTCGACCAGAATCAACCATGCCAGTCTTCATTAGACTTGAGATCCATCCAAGACAAAGTTCAAGTAACGGAAGAAATACATCAACTTGACAAGATTGCCTTCCTTTATTTATAGTTATAATTTGCAAAATGATACAGTACAATTTCTTGAACCAAAGAATGGTAATAGTAAATTATCGGTATTTTTTCTGAGAAACTGGAGGCTTTCTTGAACTTTGTATGTGTTCCCAAAGCCATAAAGTGTTAACTGGTTTTTAGTAGTTTAGAAAGATAAAGGTTCATAAATAAATATAATGAAAATATCAATATATATACCTGAACAATATTTTCATATGTAAATATAATGAAAGAATCAGTGTATGTGTATGTTTGTGTGTATGCGTGAGCAACATGAGAAATGGAACACAATTTTTTTCTTGTCTCAGAATTAATGAGAGAAATGATGCCTGATAATCTACAAATATTAATTCACATGCAAGGAGTAAGATCTAGAACTCAGGGGAAAACAAGTGCACATCCTGCAGAGGCCAATGTTGGGGATTACCTTTTGCTGAGATTCACATTCATATGGGAATAGATTAATGATCTTGATACTTTTTTTGCTTTGGCAGCTGTTATCAATACTCCTGTAAATCACTGCCACTATTGTCGGAGCACCTTCCCTTCATTTTTATGAGAAATGTCTGACAGAAGACAAACAGATAGTCATCTAATTACAATGGGCATCAGAGTCAGAATAAAGTTCGATTCTGAATCATCCCTTTGCTATACCTTAAAGCTTTTTGGCAGAGAGAGAAAGATGTTTCATCTCATTTCTTTTTGTTTCTTTGCAGCACTCTCAGAAATTCCAATAAGAAATGAAATGAGTCAACAGCAGCACCTCATGGTCAACAGTGTCTCATTGAAGAGAAAAGCTAATCTTTATAGAGGACATTAGGGGCAGCCAGGCATCTATCCTCACTTTGTCTGCTCCTGACAGGTGGTGTCACAGGAACTTTTAATCTCCGTCCAGGCCCTTTTATGGAGCAAAAAACCTAAAGGCTCATGAACATCAAAGAAACTGAAGTCAAAATATTGTCTCTTGTATTTAGAGTATTATATGTTCCTTCTTCTTAAAGAGAAAATGTACCTGCAAGGCTTCATAATTTATTTTGAAAGATATGCAGATGTCCTGCTTAAAGGAGAGCTTTTTGGAATACATCTGGACTGCATTTTGCACATATGTACACATGTGCATTTTATACACACATGCATATAACGAGATATCTTAGTTTAGCTAACTCTCTGCCATTGACTTCATTTATTCATTTCAGATTTAGTAACTAAGAACCAGTTGGTACCCTTTTGCAATATTTCTGTGTTCTACAATGCTCTAGGAGAATGCAATAATGAAGTTCCCTTTAAATTATGTTCATTCTTGCTAATATGTGGAAAAAAAGAGAAAGGAAAGAAAACCGCGCTGGGCTACACACATTCCCACTTTCTGATCCAAATAGCTTGTTTCAAGGAGACTCTTAAGAAAAACTTGGACAGGCTGGAGCTGTTGCTCCCCAGTTACGGCACTTGCCTGGCATGCAGGCGTTCACGGGTTCAAACTCCAGCACCATATACACAATGAAGTCTCAAAGCAACAAAGGCCACAGGAAAAACTAAATAAAAAATTGATTCTCTCTTTCTCTCTCTCTCTTTAAAAAAAGAAGAAGAAAGAAAAGCTTGGGTTATCTTTTATTTCTCTTTTTCATAGCTCTTTTTAGCCTTCCTATGTTTTCATTAATTGTGATAAGTGCTTTGCCTGGCCCCGCAAAGAAGAAGCCAGATCATAACAGAGTGAGTGCTGGGAAACACTGATAACAAGATCAAGATACACAGTGTGCTGCCATCAGCCTTTCTCCCCTGCATGGTATTATTTAGAAAAAGAAGCAGAGTGCTCAAAGCTACTATACGTCCATGGACACTGGTGCCGTCATTATTGTTACTTTCAGTTCTTTAGTCTCTGCCTTGATTTTCCCAGCCTGCCTCTCTTCCATAATCTTCTTGTTATCACTTTACCTCACACTCTCCTCTCTTCCATGATTGCTTGCTTGCTTTCGTTTTTTGTTTGTGTTTGTGTTTTCCCCACATAATTTCAATTATATTCTTCCTTGTTTCCTTCGGGCATACTATTATATCTTCATTGTCATATTCTTTCTTCCTTTCTTCTCATTCCCCACTTCCAGCTTAAGAAATTATTTTTGTTTTGTTTTGATTTGTTATAGAGGAGAAAACTCATTTGTGTTCAGCAACATAGAAAGGACAGGAGAGGAGAGGAAAAGAGAGAGTGAGCCATACACTTGTGTTTCTCCTGCACCACTGAGCTTCCAACATATGATAAGCTCTGAGCCAATTATATCTGGATCTTCCATTGAAAGATGCAACAACTCAGCCCTCATGTGTTAGAAATTCCCTGATGTACAATACACATTTTCTCAGTTACTCAATTCTAGGTGCTACTATAAAGATATTGTGCATACCAAATTACAGTCCTAAATCAATAGACTCAGATAGGGAGAATATTCGCTGGACATGAGCTACTCATATATATCCTTAGGTCTGAGTTTAGAGGCCAGAGATATAGGAAGTCAGACAATCAAAGTCAGAAAGACAGGTTGCTGCTGTCCAGAGAGAAAGCAAGTACTAACAGGGAACTGGAGGTGGTTTCTAGCAGCCAAGAGTGGTCCTTAGTTCACATTTAGTATGTACTACAAGGAACTGAATTCTGTCAAGAACCTTAATGACCTTGAAAGAGGAAACTGTTTCCCATATCAGAATGAGAGTGCGACTGACACTTGATCGCAGCTACAATTGCAATCTTGTGAAAGCCCAAACAGTGAGCCTAGCTGCACCATGCTCTCACTTCTGACCTATAAGCACTGTAAGATGATTGATTTTCATTGTTTAAATCCATTAATTTTGTGGTCATTAATGGTACACTAATAAAAAAAAAACTAAAACATTCTTCAGATTACAGATTACATCAAAGCAAGAGTTTATCACATATATCTGTTGTTGCTTGGTCCAGTCTTCATCTACTAAAATTATTTTTAATTAAGAAAATTTTTTTATGATTCCAGAAAGAAAAGAAAATCATTTTAAAAACCCCTATTCAATAGCTTCATAATCCTTATAGCTGTAGATGAACAACACAGATGCTGGAAATACTTTATAAGTCTCTTAAATATAGAATTTAGGTTAATACCCAAGTATTTTATTCTTTTTAAGATTATTGTGAATGGGACAGATTTCATCTTCAGCAGAATTGCTGCGGGAGTATATAAAGACTATTGATTTATGAATATTGATCTTGTAACCAGATACTTTGCTAAATTCATTTATAAGTTCTAAAAGCCTTCTGATAGGGTTCTCTAGGTATAGGATCATGTTATCAACAAATAGAGATAGCTTGACTTTATCTTTTCCTATTTGAAGTTTTTGATTTCCTTCTCTTGTCTGATAGCTTCGGCTAGGGTTTTGAGGACTATATTGAATAACACTGGTGAGAGAGTTATTCAGCCTTGTTTTGAACTCGAATTTAGGGGGAATGGTTTCCATCTTTCTCCATTAGTATAATGTTGGCTATGGGTTTGTAATAAATGGTTCTTACAAAATAAAAGTATGTTCATTTGATTCCCATCTTCTCCAGAATTACAATGAAAATTATTTAGCATTAAAAAAAGAAGTTGAAGAAGATCTCAGAAGATGGAAAAATATTCCAGGTTCTTGGTTAGGCAGAATCAAATATATTTAAAATGGCCATTCTACCAAAAGCCCTGTGCAGATTCAATGCAATCTCTATCAAGATACCAATGACATTCTTCTTGGATATAGAAAAAGCAATTCTAAAACTCATTTGGAATAACAAAAAACTCAGAATAGCCAAAGCATTACTAAGCAAGAAAGAAGAAACAGTAGGTGTCACAATACCAGATCTAAAATTATACCATAAGGCTATAGTAACAAAAACAGTGTGGTATTGGTATCAAAACAGACATGAAGGCCAACTGAATAAAATAGAAGACACTGAGATGAGATGAACCCACAAGTCTTTAACCATCTGATATTTGACAAAGGGGGCAAAAATATAAAGTGGAGGAAAGAGCCTGTTCAACAAATGCTGCTGGATGAACTGGACAGTAGACAACTGAAATTAGATCCTTATCTCTCACCCTGCACAAAAAATCAAATCAAAGTGGATCAAAAAATTAGAAATTAAACCAGCAACTGTACAATAATAGAAGAAAAAATAGGAACAACATTCCACCACATCAGGATAGGCACATCCTTCCTTAACAAGACTCTCATAATGTAAGAATTAAAGCCAAGAATCAATGTGGGAGATGTCATTGTTAAACTGAAAAGCTTTTTCACAGCTAAAGAATTAGTCAAATGTCAAGAGAAAATCATTATGTACTATGCCTCTGATGGGACTATTATCCAGAATAAACAAAGAATTAAAAAAACTTAACATCAAAACCATAATCACTCCAATCAATAAATGGGCTAGGGAACTAAACAGAAATTTCTCAACAGAGGAAGTCCAATAAGCCACTAAATGTATGAGAAAATGTTCTACATCACCATCAATCAGAGAAATGCAAATCAAAACTTCACTGAGATTCCACCTCACTCCAGTCAGAGTGGCAAAAATAAAGGATACGAACAACAATAGGTGATGGAGAGGTTGTAAGGGAAAGGAACACTAACACACTGTTGCAGGGACTGCAAACCTATATAGACGCTCTGGGAAGCATTGTGGATACTCCTCAAAACACTAAGATGGAACAACAATGCGACGTAGCTGTCCCACTCTTGGGTATTTCCCCTGAAGAGCTAGACAAGGCTACATCAATGTTTATAGCAGCTCTATTTACAATAGTTAATCTATGGAACCAATGTAGATGCTCCTTGCTGGATGAATGAATTAAAAAATAGTGGTATATATGTATACAACGGAGTTCTACACTGTTATTAGAAAGAACGATATCATGGCTTTTGCAGCTAAATGGAGGCAAGTGCAAAAAATCATGCTGAGAGAAATATCCCCAAACAGACTTGAGAGCCCAGTGTATTCTCTCATATGTGCAAGCTAGAGTAAAACCTAAGATATGATGAAAATCAGCTAAGTGTAATTAATAAACCCACCAAAGTTGAAATTTCACATAACCTGGGGAACCATAACAATAAAAGTGGAAGGAAAAGGGAAAGACTCAGGGAGGGGAGAGAGGGAAAAGGGAGGTTATCAATAAGGCTCAGAATACTCAACTCCCATGAGAAGTCAAACTATACACAGGCAAGCAGAGTAACTCAGAAATGTCAATAATTAATATACATGTATATGCTCATTTCTATCTTTAGCATGGGGTATTACAGAGGAGCCCTGAGACCAGGGAATGAATGAAGGAGGGGAGATCCTGGACTAGGATCGGCCTTAACTTACTTTGGCAATATCCATACATGCATGATATGTAACAATGATTCCCTCCAATATGTAATAATAAATATGTCAAACCAATAAAAATATGGAATTTGGTATACAAAATTGTAATAAATTATTGTTAATATAACATTACAAGCATCCATTGATTTTAACTTTTGGATGCTCAACAATAATATTAGAATCACTTATGTTTTAAAATTATTATTTCTAATTGCTTTGATGGACAGCTTCAAAATAATTTGAAAGGGAGAAAAGTTGAAATCACCATAACACCTTACACTTCCTTTTCTTCCCCTTCTTCTTCTTCTCCTCTTCCTCCTCCTCCTCCTCCTCCTCCTCTTCTTCCTTATTTTCATTCTTATTAGGAAGATACAAGCCACATATTTGATGATGAGGGACAGAATAATGAAATTTGATGAAGGCTCCATTCTTTGAAAGTTTTTCCCAGTGTAATCTGCTGATTGCCTTTCTGTTGTATGATATAGATGACACCTAACACACACTTCTCCCACTTCTCCCCTTCTTCCTGATGCAAACTCCATTAGTCCAGAGATTCATAATATATCAGTCCTCAAAGGGGATTTTGATTAGTTTAAGCCACTTAGCCACCAGTTTTCCCTAGTCTAGAGTTGAGCATGTGAATTAAGATTTTCCCATTCAGAATAAAGAGATGGAATATTTTCTATGTTAAAGGGAGAATGCTCCCTTTTACTTTCCTGTTAGCAAGAAAAAAGAATTAATATCCTTCTGATGGTCACCACAGCCTTCCTGAAAGCACAGAGTAACCAGCCATAGGAGTAACTGACACTGAATGCAGTTGAGGAGAAAGGGCCTGGATCCTTGACTATATTGGGTCTCTCATTACAACACACCAAGAGTCCACCTTCTGGTCTAGCACTTATATTAGATAACTCATTTCTTTATTGGTTAAGACCCTTTGAGTTGGGAATGTTCTGTTATCTGAAGCTCAAATATGCTAACAGATAACATGTGGGATCAACACTCACTGTCATTATGCTGTTTAAACGTCAGTTGAACTTTATACTCAGATGTAAAGCATCTCAAAGGCCTGTAGAATTTCATCTCTGGTTTCCCAGGCAACTATCACATGTCACTCATAGATGTTCTGAAGCACACAGGTAATATTCCATCTCATCACCTCAATTTTAAACCCAGAGAAAGACAAATGAAATAGGTGCCAATAAATCCTCAAGGCTGCAGAGATAAAATAAAAGAATGAAAATCTAGGAGGCAAAGGTAAAGTAAACAGTCTGCTATCTAAACTTCCCTTTCCCACTCTTTGTTTTCATTCCTCTTTTTCAATGCTGCTGCGAAAAATTCAAAATTAGAAATAAATTTTCTTAGGGGTTAAGGCCTTCTTTCTGCTTTGGTTTCCTGGATACACTTGACCCTCTCATACAGAAAACCTTGCCTCCTGCAGAGAAAAGATTCAACAGTTCTAAGTGCCTCATCTAAGATCCTTTGTTCATTTTTTCCCACATCATAAGAATAAAATTCAATCTTGATCCTAAATAGGTATAATAGAGTCTAATATAAATCATTTAAATGCTAATACTTTTACTCCCCAAACATTTCTTCAATAGAACCAAATTATACACTAAATGATGGAAATAAAATTGAAAGATTAATTTTTGTCATTGTGGTAATGCTGTTCTTCAACACAGACAATAAGTTGGAAATAATTTCAAGCCAGAGCTGGGAGCTTTGTGCAGAGCTGCTCTGGGTAATATCAAATGAAACTTTTGTGTATGTCACAGAAGAAATCTCAGGACAGCTGAGGATCCAAGAACTACTCAGCCAGAAACCCAGTGAGCGAGAGTCCTGATCCTTTGCTTGTCCTGTTCATGGGCTCCACACTGGCTTCTTGGATTCCACTATGGACCTGCTATATTTTATTGTCCACACAGTAGCCAGTAGAATCTCATTAAAAGGACATGGAACATATATTTCTGTTAAAAATCTTCAAAAACTTTTTATCTCTTTCACAATATCATGGTCATGAAGACTGTAGGCTATGGCCTCTTGATAACCTGATTTGACTTCATCCTGCACTTCCTTCTGGAATTCCATACTATCCACTCTGGTCTCCAGGATACTGAAAAGGCCAAGTGTTCTTCCACTTAGTGCCTCTCTATTTGCACATTCTCGCTTGTGAAGTTCTTCTGAGAGATTTTTACGAGTTTCAGTCACTACAGTGACTCTGATGAAATGTCCCTTCTCTGAGTGCTGCTCCCTGCGCAGTTTATATAAGATAGCACCTTATCACTCTCCACCCCCTCACCATGTTTTCTTAGTTATTTTTTTCCACATTTTTTTGCCTAATATACCATTAGGTATATTACATGATTGTGCTTTGTTTATCACCTCCAACTAGAATGTGAACACCATGAGACCAAGAACTTCCTCTATGTCTCTATATCCCAACCCCAGGACAGTGCTTGATACTTGACAGAAGCTAAGTAAATATGTGTTATCATTAATGAATTTCTGTTTCAATAAACATTGTTAAGACTACATGCAATACATCACAATAGAACTCATTTAATGAAAGCCATTTTATCATTTAATTCCATACAATGAAATAATTTCTCATTCATTTGTTTTAAGCAAATTTTCATTTATTTTTATAAGGGAGGTATGTATTCATTGCAGAGAAATGTGTGTGTATGCACTCATGTGCCTAATTATGCAAAAGAAAGCAAAATGAAGGTCAATTCAACACGTCCAGAGACAGCCAACTATATGGGAAGAAGCTATTTTCGTCACCTGGAAAATCATTCAGATTAATATTTTACTCTATGTACTGAGACAATTTCATCTTTTGCTGAGAAACAGACTGAGCAAAACCACTGAGGAATCACTGACTCCTGTGAGCCCAAGCTTAGCCTCTATCCCTGGTAAGGAAGCATACACATTTCAGGTTGTCTCAACTGACAGAAGACTGAAGTCTTCTCATATTAGAACCACTACCAATGTCAGCATTTTTCTAGGAACCAGTATTTACTAAAACATGCAAAAAGCAAAAATAAGACTAATAAAAATGCCAGCGAACTTGTTTTAACATTTCACTAAACACAGATATAACTGGGCAAAACAGCATTTACCATTTCCAATGCCTCAATGTTGGAACCAATTAAAATGTCCATTTTGTAGAAAGGTGAAGACCCTAGTCTCTTCAAAATATTGTTATGTCTGAATCACTTGAAATTTTATATATTAACAAATAAAATGTACACTACTTTTTGCTCTGTGGGCACAGCTTCAATTTTGATGTGATTGACTGCTGTAATCATTAGGATGTTCCCTTCAAATATACAGCGAGCATTTCCATAATACCAATATTGTAGCTAAATTTTGTTCTTTGAATTAATCTATGAAAATAAGAAAATTTTATCTTTGAAATAAAGTAATCTCCATTTATTTATCTAGCAAAGTGAGTTCAAATTGTGTATTGCTGAGTTCTCTGTTATAGGTCTCCCAGAGATTTATTTCATTTGAATTTTTTGAGTTTATAATAGATGTTATTAGGAGACATATTTGTTTGACATCCCAATATATGTTTTTCCAAACATTTGCATGTGTGTGTATATATATATATGTATATATATATATATATACATATATATATATATATAATGTGAATATGTAGATTTGTCTATATATTCCCTATGGTGTCCTCTGTAGCACTTCCTAAAATGTTACTGAAAAAAAAATTGAGATGTCATGGCATGCTGATATGCCAAAATCAGCAGCTTAAGAAAGAACGTCCCCATGCTAAGGATAGCATGATTAAACTAAAATAGTCCAAGTCAAATGCTAAAATGTTTGGTATATTTTTTTGACTTGTATCAGTTCAGAAACTCATTTATTTTCCAAAATGCAATCACATACTCTATTGTACTCATATTCATTCTTGCTTTGGAACACAAATTCTCTTGATCTATCTAAAGCCCACATCCAAAGTAGATTCCATAATTATTAGTACATTTTATGGTTTGGTTCATTTTTTGAAATCATGATCTCTAATTCAGAAAGATTGAGAGAGGCTTTTTAGAACACAATTAGGGCCATAACCTCACCAGAAGATTAGTCTTTTTGTTGGAGTAATAATGAATGAATTACTGGGTGTGGTGGTAACTTGTAGGCAGGAGGGCATGGATGGAAGAAGTAGGCCACTGGGGTCGTGCCTTTGGGGACTGTGTCTCTCCCTGGTTCCTGGCTCTCTCTCTATCTCTGCTTCCTAGCTGCCATAAACTGAGCATCTTTCATCGCCCATGCCCTTCTGACATAATGTTCCTCCTCTACTTCTCAACAGGCTCAGAGCAATTGAGTCAGCCAACCATGGGCTGAACTTCTGAATCCATGAGCCCAAAATAAACTTCCTCCTCTAAACTGTTCATGTCAGGTAGTTTGATCACCACAATGAACAGCTGACTAACACAGCAGGGGAGATATGCCAATAAGTAATTGTTAGTAAAAAGAAGCCCTCTGGATAGGGCTTTATTTTACTTTTTGAAGATACACCTTGAAATGCATCTACAGTACATTTCCTTAAATTATAATAGAGGACCATGAGAAAACAAATGAGAGATTTTAGGGTAAGACTTGAGCCTTCTTCATACATTCATTCATCACCACACTAGAGGAATATGTTCCACTTCCACTTCCAAAACAGAAGCCACGTAGGGAAGCAAGAGCCCAACAGAACCCAAAGTGCAGAGAAAGTTGACAGAGTATGGATATCCTCATGCATCAAATCTGTGTTTATTGGACTGGAGCAGTGGCTCAGTGGTTACAGTGCCTGCCTGGCATGTGCAAGTATGCAAGTTCAAACCCCAGCACCACTCACACAATGACGTCTCATAGCAACGGAAGCCATATGAAAAATTAAATAAAACTGATTCTCTTTTTCTCTCTCTCTCACTGTCCCTCTCTCTTAAAAAATAAAAAAAAACCCTATGTTTATTGATTGATGCTGATTTAATGTTAAGCATCCTTCTAGAAGCAGAAGAATTGAACAAACTCTTGGCCCTCTAACAAAATCCAATAGTTCAACTAATAGTACAACAAGCTGTATGGGGTAAAGAGACAGATGTATTCCTAGTTGTTATGTATTCCCAAAAGGAGCCACTCATAATGTATCCAATCTCGAACCATTCTTGAAAAGTTCCTAAGGTTCTCCTGGTAGTGTTTATAAAAGTGAAGATTCCTTGGCCCCAATTGAGCTGACTCAGAATCTGTCCAATTGGAGCCCAGACATGTACTTAAACATCAAGAATTAAAAGCAACAGAAAAGGGATGAAAGAAATTTCCAAAGCTCTCCCCGCTGCCCTTCCCATTCTTTTGTCAGCCTGAACTCAAGCCTTCTGGTGCCTCTTCTCCCTCTGGTTCAGAGTTGAAATTGTTGTTCAGCTGGATGTAATGGTGATAACTATAATCACACAGATTGCATATTCCACCCAGCATGGTGTGGCACAGAGAATTGATGGCCTCGTACAGGGTAGTCATGTATCAAAGCTGCAGGACCTGTGTAGAATTCAGGAACTGCCGGGGCTCTCCTTCAGTTTATGTTCCCCGTAACCTTGCCATCTCTCTCAGCTGCTGTACCAGAGAGCAGGTAATCCATCAAAAGAGAAACATCATAAACCACCTTTCTGGCCTCCAAGGTACTTTTTTTCTTTTCTGTTCTTTTTTTTCCCCACCTTCTGATTTTAACATCAAAGTTGGAAGGGATTTTGAGAGTGTGGAATGTTCAGGCTCTCAGAATCCTGGCCCCTGTATTCTGATCCTCAGCCTATCCTCACTAAGTTCTTCTGATCACAGAGATCTCTCTTCTTAAAACTATTCCAGAGAGGAATGAAAGTTACAAGAAGCGGCATTGTAGGTCAGCGTGCTTTTCATCAGATTCAAGGGATCTGGCTCAACGTACAGCACCTGACAAGGCCAGTACCTATCTGGATATGTGAGCACATTTGCAGTTTGCGTGAGTGTGTTTGCCCTCCTTTTGCTTTTGAGGGAGAAGCAAAGACAACCATAAAAAGAGCACAGGAAAAAAAACGGAGGAAAAAAATTTGTTATGATGATATGAAAATTCATTCAACATCTTGTGCTCTTTGTAGTCTAGGATCAAGCAACAATTTAATTGATTATGTAGCTATATCTGTCACCTCCCAGTGGCTCTTACAGCAGGAATAGCCACTACCAAGGAGATTGAGTTTTTTGCATGATTTCTCAAAATGATTAAAGAACACCCTTCTAAGTTTATTAGTATATAATACTCAACTGTGTAATCAAAACTGTTTCCACTTTTTATGCTGTATGAATCTGTTAAAGGGCTATAACATGTTCCTGGCCCCTTTTGAATCGATATTCCTTCACTTTTCATTTGACATGCAACAACCAAACTGGACATTGAATACTCACACAATAACACACTACCTTCTGGTATTTGTAAATCGAAGGTGGTTTTATAAGTTATTTCTCAAAATGTTTCTGTGTTGTGCAAGAAAGGAAAGGCAACATTTTATTAAAAAAACAACATGAATCGATGAAAAAATTTAACTTATTATGAAAATAAACGTATTAATCAATCTTGTTGAAAGGGCAATATCTGATGGCTAACATGTGTTGATTCCACTCTACATGTTAATTACAGTATGTGATGTATACATACTATGAAATAAGTAATATTACCACTCATGGAAAGTAATCATCAATACTTAAGTGCCCATTCTCAACAGCAACTCTTTCATTTCTCATCTAAAGGTGGCCATGATTTTGAATTTTGTGTTTATTTTCTCATTATTTTTGATAGTTTTACTACCCAAGTGTACATCCCTAAGCAACACAATGTTTAGTTTTTTGTGTTTGTTAATTTTTATATAAATGAAATCACACATTTATTTCACCTTCACTTCTTTTCCTTAATATAATTGGTAGCATTCATTTAATTGATAAACAAAACTTTATTTTCACTGTAGACTACTATTGTATTTTATGAATATCACTTTTTTATTTATTCAATTTTGAGTTGAATGGTTATTTGAAGTGTTTCCAGGTTCTTTGTTTGGTTTGGTTGTTTGCTATTTAAAAATTACTTAGTGTTTTCATAAGGCATTGTTCCATGTGAAACAAAATCTAGGTTATTGTTAGTTGTTAAAGCCACACAAAGGAATTAACTAGGCTGCATTGGATTCATTGTTTGATTCTACTTGGGAGGTAGGCCACAGAGTCTCTTTCGCTTGCTCTAATTGGGGGAATTGTCCTGGGCTTTTTGAGGTATGTGCCATTTATTTTCTCTCCCTGCTCCCATTTCTACAGTTCCCTTCTTATTCTTCACCACCACAGCCAACATATAAAAAACAAAGATCAGCCAGGTGCAATGGCCCATGCCTATAATCCAAGAAATTCAGGAGGCTGAGACAGGAGGATCTCAAGTTCAAAGCCAGCCTCAGCAACTTAGTGAGGACCCAAGCAACTTAGCAAGACCCTGTCTCAAAATAAAAAATATTTTTAAAAAAGGGGCTAGGAAAAAAAACAAACATACAAAAAAAATCGTTTCTCATGAGAAATGATGATGTGACCCAGCAATCATAAAGAAAACAGTACAGAATTCTTGTGTAATCTTTTCCTGATGCTTATTATTTCATGCCAAGTGTATAGCATATGTGCTTTTTCTATGAAATATATGCGAAATTGTTTGGGGGAATTTCTGTCTAGAAAAGTTCTGTCAGTTATTCTTAGAACCAAATGTCCACTTCTGATTTATTTAACACAAGCTCTTCCTTTGGACGTCTGCTACATCTACTTTCCCCCCCATTGGCTACTGAGCTTTACGGACCATTTCAGGAGTTTTATTACTATGGTAAGGATGGAACATACTGCTTTATCAGTCAGCCTCTCAGTCAGATATTGCTTTTGCTTGTCTGGTCCCTGCACTACTGAATCTCTCAAATGAAGTGGTAATGGGATGCTGTTCTGCAACCACATTTCACCAGGAAGAAATGGAGAAAGGGAGAAGTCCTCACACCTGGCCATTCCATAGATAATTTTTTTTTTACCCTGAATTTAATGGTTAATGAAAAGATCTGGAATTTAATTCCTGGTTACTGATCCTGCCTTCTCCACTATCTAGTTGTACATTCTTATGAAACTGGTTGACTTAATGATACTTTGATTTATGTATCTGTAATGGGAGGTACAAAACAAAATATATTATTGATTTTGCTCTTGCTGTGTAACACACTACCCAAAAACTCAGCAGCAAAAAATAATAGTCATTTACTATTTCCTATTGTGCTGCAGGTTATCTGGGTTGGTCTGGTGACCTGAGCCAGGCTTGCCTGACTTCAACTTGGGTTATTCAAGGATATACACTCAAGAATTTTCAAATACTGTAAAAATGATAGATAACTATAATAGAATACCAGTGTGACAGGTCTGGGAAAGCTTTGGTTGGGTTACTCAGCTCTGCTGCATGTGGTTTCTCAGAACAGCCTGGGTCTGTCCTCGTGCTTCTCGACAATACTCTTAAATTAAATGTGAAGGCTCGGCCCAGACTTATCACAGCTACTTCTGACAAAGCGATTCAAGAGACTAGCCCAGAGTCCAAGTGGATGAAGACCCTGGAGTTACAGAACAGAAGGTACAGAAAAGAGGCTTTTACTTGGGGCCACTGGTACAATATTTCTACCTAATAGTCTTTCCTTTCTAAGTATTGTTTTAGGAATGTCTCCACCTAAACGTCTTATGTTGTCAGATACATAATGAAGTGCCTGAGATATCATACTGATATCTAGAACTGCAATACTTTCTGCATAACCAGAAGATGTTTGTCAATTAAAAGGGCAAATGACTGCTTTTCCTTTATTAGCATTTTAAAAAATGTTTCCCAAAGTAATTATCACTATAAGAAATGAAGGCTCTGTTCCCATGGTTCTCTAAACTGGGAGTCAGCAAACATTTTCTGTAAGTTTAGACTCTAGGGCCACATATGTGTCTGCTGCAGCTTTTGACTCTGCGTTATAGTGAGAAAGCAACCATAGGTAGAGGCATGAACCACAGGCGTAGCTACGGCTATGTTCCTTACGAAGCTTTATTTACAAAAACAGGTGGTGGGACTTTGCAAAGCTGTATGGATATTTCTCAAAAAGACAAGAAATGGAACCACCATATGATCCAGCTATTCCACACCTTGGTATTTATCCAGAAAACTAAAATCAGCACACTTTGGTGATACATGCATACCTGTGTTTGTTGCAGGGCAATTCACAATAGCCAGGTTATGGAACCAGCTTCTCAATAGATGAATGGGAAAAGAAAATATAGTGTATATACACGATTGAGTTATATTCAAATATAAAGGAGAATGAAATTATGTCACTTTCTGGTAAATAGATGAAACTGGAGACCATGGCGCTAAATGGAATCAGAACTAGGGAGTCAAGGGTTGAATGTTTTCTCTTATGTATGGAAGCTAGAGAGACAGAAAAAAAAGAATTTCACTGAATAGAGGGGAGATCAATGGAGCAAAGGAAATAGTTCTAGAGCGATGGAGGACAGGAGGGGAGAGGGAAGTACTGGGGAATGAGATTAATAAAACCATGTATGACTGTGGCATAATGAACCTCACTATTATGTGTAATTATAATGCATTAATTAAAAAAAACAGGCAGTGGATCCTATTTAATCTACAAGCCACAGTTTTAATTTTGCCTCTGATCTAAATGACCTATCATATTCAATATTGGGAAGCTTCTAAATACATCTATGATTAGCAAGATTTTTCTTAATTCACTAGTATTCTATTTCCTTTTTCTGAAAAATTCCTTTTTATTATGGAAATTAGAGTTATATGAGATGTTTCTCCAAATATCAATGAGCATCTAAAAATCTTTCTGTTACATCACATTATGACTTTATGGCTGAGATACTATAAAAGTTTTCATTGAATAAGAAAATGAAAATAGCAAGATACTTCAGATTTTTTGCATTCCAATAGTTCCATAATAATATAGTTCATTTAGACATATGGTAAAAGTATCCTGCACACGCACTCATTTCATGAGTTTATAAATCACATTTTTATTTGCAAGAAATAAATGATATTCATATTCTGATGATTTATTATTTTGAAGTTGAGTATAATGTGACTTTAGCCTGTAAATGTTAAGATGCAATAGAATGTGTATTACTGAAATCATTAAAGTTGGCTATAACTTTCATTTTTTTCCAAAAATCCACCAGGCAATTTTTTTTTTAAGAGAGAGGGACAGTGAGAGAGAGAGACAGAGAAAGAGAGAATCAATTTTATTTAGTTTCTTTATGTGATCTTCATTGCTCAGACTCAGAGACTTCATTGTGTATGTGGTGCTGGGGTTCTAACTTGTATCCTCATGCATGCTAGGTAAGCACTGGAACCACTGAACCACTGATTCAGCCCCAAGCGGCAATATTTTTTAAATCTCTAAGTTAACTAATATTGAGGTTGACAACATAGGCTATCATAAGACACAACATGTTCTTGGTCCATCTGGTAACAAGTCTGGCCTTTTATTTACTAAGAGATTCCCTCAGGGTGAAGACCTAGTCAAAGACTATTTGCTCATGGTGAGAGTCGTATATAGACTAAGAAAGGAAATTACTAGTCAGGAAATAGTAAAAATATACAAACATGAACTTAGGTAAGGAAAAACCAATCATCTCATCATAACCAATTTTTAAAAATTCCATAGCAATAATTATTTTTTAGGAAATGAATCCTTCTTAGTTAACTTATATTTGCATTTATTCTCAAAATATCCTTTTCTCATCAACTCTTAATTAGTTTCCCTAATCCTCTTTACTACAGAGAATGTATATTCTCTTGGTCTTTCTTTTGTTATGTCTAATCTGTGTCATTTTAGAATTATAATAGTTTTTATTGCTATTTACCTATTTGTTCATTTTGAATTTCACCATATCAACTGCACAAATGATTTTGGTTGACTTACAAATGTACTACTTTAAAAAGAAACCCTTGTTTAATATCATGGCATGAGGCTTTTTTTATGCTTGTAAAATTAAATGAAAGAAGAGGAAAGAGGGAATTGTTACTATATTTTAATACTCAATTTCATTGTGCACATGGCAGGAATCAAAGAAAAATTGGAACTATTGTGCTATGTTTTAAACTATTAAATAAAAAAAGAAAATTGAAATTCCACATAAAAGACATATTTTTTTAGAATTATTCATTAAGAGGTTTTATAGGGACTGGAGTGGTGGGTCAGTGATTGGAGCGCTTGCCTGCATGCACAAGGACCCCGGTTCAAGCCCCTGCACCACAAATGCAACTAAGTGTCTGAGAAACAGAGGCCAGATGAAAAATAAATAAAATTGATTCACTTTCTCTCTCTCTCTTTAAAAAAAACATTGATAATCTCTCCCTCATCGTTTTCAGATGATGAAAATGTGCCTTAAGACTGAATAAAAGCCAAAAATAAAAATAAAAACAAAATTCTGTGGATGATAAACTCCAGTAGGAAATAATTTAACTATATTATTATGCAAAGATAAGACCTTGAAAGTAAAACAAGAGAGATACATGGATAAAAAGCCCTTATAGCTTATACCTAATATTTTGTATTTAATTCATAAATCCTTCCCAGATAACAGAGATGGGCACCTTGCCAAATGTCAACAAATTCATTATCACTATATGGTTGTGACAGTCATATCTATAACAGAAATCCAAAATTATCTGCTTGTAATGCAGTGATGTAAAACCATTACATTTAAATACTCTAAATAATCTTTGCTTATTGTGTAATGCTATAGGATTTTGAAAATAAATACAGTGTATAAATTTAGTCAGCTGAACTACCTTTTGTGTCAAGGGGAAATATTTTCTCAATAACATGGGGAAGATTTTTATTCTAAACCAATCTTTCAGATTTATTTTAGGAGTTGCAATCCATATATTTTTGTCTATCACATAATTTGTTTAGCTATATGGGTTCTTTCTAGAAGAAAATAAAATCCTTTGTACACAAACAATAAGACCTCATTTAAATGGGCAGTCAAAATAGCAGGATTTTTATCGCATTGTAAAGAATCTGAAATTCTGTTTCTTCTTGCCTATATCCCTTAAAATAGCCAGCTAAAGGCTGATTACTGGCACAGGAAGATCCAATTTTTAATAAATTCATAGATCACCCTGTTTATAGTTCTATTTCCATGAAGAGTCAACAAAATTTAGCAGGTGTCATTGTGCAGTTTAGCTTGACAATGTCCCTATAAATGTACTTAAATGTTGAACTGGGTTTTCCTGGATAAGCATCAAAGAAGCCACAGATCATGTGTGTCCTTCCCCTTCTCAGCAGGATAATGCTGGTGCTGTGTGGGCATCTCTTGCCCTCTTAACTCAGAGTAATTTTTAATGCCTTGTGTTGTGCAGATGGTCATCACGCTGCTTTTTTCTATAAAATTGCTTGTCTGCCATTTTGTATTTTCTTTGTTCTCACTGTCTTGGAATTTTACTGTGTTAAATGAGGCTTGCTCAACCAAGTTGGTGAAAGACATTCCTGTAGTCTTTACATGTTCTTTGCCGTTCTCTCCTTGATAATGGCAGCTGACATTTACTGAGCACTTAGTAAATGCCAGCGCTGTGTTCTAAATGTCTTACGTACATTAACTCAGTGAATCTGAACAGCAGTCCTTGCAGGTGAGTACTAGGCGATTGTTTTCTTTCAAAGGAGGGGAGAAAGTCAATCATTCAATTCAAGGTGACACAGCTAGGAAGTGGCAGAACCAGACTGCTACCCCAGGCAACCTGACTTAAAGTGTGCTCTGAAACCGTTGATCTGTTCTGTCTCTTGATCAACCAGGAACATACCAGATCAAACATCTGGTTCCACCACAACTAGCAGGGTGATTTCAGGTCATATGGACTAATTGTCTCAATTTCCTTGTTACTAAAAAGAGGCCTAATATAATTGCCAAGGAGATTGTAAGGGCATAAATGAAGATATACACATAACAATCATCTGTAAAATTAAAATATAATTATATAAATACAAGGAAAATAAGACTTTTTAAAAATGTGTAATGGCTGAGGAAGAAAGTTCAGTCTCTTCATTCATGAAAAGTGTGGAGGTATAATGAAAGAGAGACAGGCATTTAACAGGGTCCCTTTCTGCATATGAGATGATAGACTCAAAGGCAGGAAATCCAGATAATTCAGGAGAGTAATAAATCAGTGGTTTTACCCCTTATTTTCATTTTTTTTCTTTAAAGAGAGCAGTGGGAGAGAGAGAAAAAAAGAGGTTAAATTTTATTTATTTTTTCATCTGACCTTTGTTTTCCCAACACTTAGTTGTGTATGTAGTGCTGGGGTTTGAACCTGGGTCCTTGCATATGCCAGGCAAGTGCTCCAATTGCTGAGCCACCACTCCAGCCCATTATCCCTTGTTTTCTAAAGATGAAATAGTGTGATTTGGACATTCACACATACACAATAGCATGTAAAGAAACTATTATTAGAGACAAATATAGAACATGCAATTAAATATACTGATCTGGGAAAGCTAGTAGCAGAGGCACTAGTAGGTGCTTGGGTTGGATGGTGTTATGCTTGGAAAGCTTGGTATGCTTGGAAAGCAGGTATATCTTTAGTATAAAGATGTGACAAGGCAAGAGAAGGAGGGGAAAGGCATTTGAGTACCATAGATGAAAGGTAGGTTGATTCAGAATCATAAATGCATAAGAGCTTGTTGACCAGAAAGTCAACCTGGCCGGTATGGAATATGACCTTACTTGAAGAAGATAGAGTTCAATAGAGATCTCCAGAGAATATTTTAAATCTTAGATTGTATGTAATTGAGTGTTAGATTACATTTAAAAATATTGGTTTTTTTAAAATATCAATTTTAAAGGAAGGATAGTAAATAATAGAGAAATAATGAACACAACTTTATTTTTTCTGAAAAAAAATATTTTTTCTGGGGTTTAATCTGGGAATTCTCTATCATTGAGTGATATCCTCCACCCTTTCTGCTTTTAATTTTGAGACAGGGTCTCCCTAAGTTGCTCAGGTGGGATGCCTCAGCTTCCCAAGTGGCTTGATTTATAGGCATGTACCACTGCACCTGGCTGAACACAACTTTACCATAAAGGTTCATCTTTGATTAAGAAATGTTGAAGCTGTTCAAATTGATTTGTAATTTCATCATTAAAATGGATTTTGCATTCTAGAAAACAAAAATAACAGGTTTAGACTTTTACCTTAATCAAATGGAAAAAGAGATGCAAAGGGATCTCTTTTAAACTTTTTTCATTTTTAATCTGCACATAAAAATTCCTAAAGTACAGAAGAGGGAATGACACCCTTAAATTTAGTGGTGGGACCTTCTTTTAGAAATTGAGGATCTGAGCCAGCTCAGATAATTCAATTTAAAATATTTTTAAATCAAAATCAAGATAAGCATTTTCACAATCTTTCAAAGGGAAGTTAATTTCCACATTTCTGTAGAACTCATTGCTCAAACATTGACATTTATCAGTACTCACAAGTAGATTTTATTCCCATTTTAAAGTATAAAAATTCAGGTTTTAACAGTAACAAGTGATTTATTTGAAGGAAAAGGTTGTAAGGTGTTACAACGATTTGTCCTTAGTGTTATGACTTCAGATTTATGGACTCTAAAAGTGTCAATCCATTTGTTTATTGAATTTACAAATTTAATGAATTCTCTGAGGGCCTTTCATTTCTCAATTCCTAAAAACAAAGTAAATCATCAAATGAGTAAATAATGAGTTTTCTTTAAAATGGCATGCTAAATTTAAATTAAATAGTGATTGACATTGATTTTAAATAAAACATTACTAACTTGTACAGATGCTGCTATTTTAAAAATACAATTTCTGAGCTATCTCCTTTTTTATGTTGTCATATGTAAAACAATAAAATTAGAGATCAAGGGATACATTAGTTCTTCACCTATACCTTGTAAGTAAGGGAAATACATAAGATTACTCTGTGACAGTTAAATTAGAAAATCAATGAACCTAATGAATGAGTTGTCTGGCTTATAATGGTTTCTGGTAAACAACCTTATAAATTTCCACAAAATTATCTGTGACATTGAGAAAAAAAAACATAAATTTCTAGGACCTAGTACTATGATTACCATACAATGTATTACTGGTATGTGAGAAGAAGTTCTACTGAATATAAGTTAGGACAAGCTAACTTATTGTGAAAAGCAATTTTCCTTTCCTATTTTTGTCCTGTGGGACAATGACATCCTCTTATTGAAAGAATGTGGGAATACATAGCTTGTCTCCTGCTGATATATAACTTCTTGCTCAGAGATCCAGGGTCTGCTCCAGCCAGCACAGAGCGCAATCACCTTCTGCTACAGCCCCCAGAAACCAAATGACAGGCGTAAACACTGTCAGGAGTAAATCCTAGGTGGCAGAGAGACAAATAGGGTGTCGCAGACATACTAGAAAACACTAAATGGCAGTGATTGCGGTTTTTCATATACTCTTCTGTACAGCATGTCAAAAAATAGCTAGAAGGCTAAGAACAGTACCCCACTAAGAGTGTGAGGCATGCTGCATGAAATTACGGCTAGATACAAAAACTGAGTGAGGTTGTATGTTCCCTGGCTAGCAAGTTGTCTGAGAAGGAGCGAAACCAGTACTCATGTACCCAGCTCCAAAGTCTGCTTTGTAAATATGGGTTTGAATATATTTATCTTTAGAGATAGAAGAAAAATTAATATTCAGAGCACATCAAAGAACAAGACAGGAGCTCTGAAGGAAAACTGCATTGTGAAAGTCAAGGTGTGTCACAGGTTCATTTTCCAAAGCATGTGAACTCACCAACAGGAGTGGATGGTTCATCCATTTCTTTTTCTTTTCACTTTGTTTTTAAGTTTTGTGCATTAAATTTTGTGCATTAAAGTTGTACGTAAGGATAGTGTCTGTTGTTACCAAACTGGCTCATCCTTTTCTAACAGAGAACATGGGCAAGCAGCTCTTCATTATGCCTTACTTTCCCCAGAACTTTTCCAGTTCTGTAAACTGGGGGTAATATTTGCTCTACCTCACACAGTTGGTCTTAGGACTGAAGATATTCTTAGACATGACATGCACAGCAGTACCATAAATTCCTCATGTATTCTGCTTCTTCTTCTCTCTATTCCTTCCCTTTCTCCTACAAACAACAAATGAGACAGTTAATTTATGTGTAATGAATATGTACCAAGGACCTAGCATTGTACCAAACTCTAGGAATAATTTTTTGGGGAAATGGTGATTAATACACAGCTCCTATCTTCAGAGATATCCCACACCCCCACCTCTCTTCCCAATCCTTCCTAAATAAAACTACAATGATTAGTTTAGGGATAAGCTGAAAATCCAAGTTGATTCTCATACAGGAAACTGTAGGAACTGCAAGGAAAAACGTTTCTCTAACTTATCTTAAATCTAAGAAAAGAAGGAGGCTGAACCTCCTATAACCATTCTTTTATCCCAAAGGAAAAAAGCTATCTGCTAATAAAGTCAACACAGAGGATAAAAATGAAAAATCCCAAAGAACAAAACAAAAATAAACAAGATGCTCCAGATGCCATCACTACACAGTCATGCCTGAGCAACTCTAGAAATTTTTAGCTACATGTAACCATCTATACACTTTCTCTGCTTCAGTTAGTTTAGACTGTTATTTATTTTTGTTTTACCAATAGCACTAGAAAGAGTGATAGTGAATCATGTTGACTAGACAAGTATTCTCAAGACCATCAAATTTTAACAAACATCATTAAAACAATGAATAGAAAAGTTCCCATGTAAAATATAAACATGCCAGTTTTAAAAAGACACATGGAGAAAAAATGCATGCACTTTGTAGAGTGTGAACACCCAGGAAGGTATTAAATTAATCGTGTTATGATACTTTAAAGATACTTTGAGACTATTTATTCTCTGTCTATCCACCCTTCATTTATTGAAGAGCAAGCTTATAAATTTTCCTCATACTTTGAGAAAGAAGACTTCAGATGAAGCCAATTTATAAAGATTTATTTATCCCAAAGTGCACCCATCCTGCTGAGTCGAACAGGCTCATTTTCTAACAAGCTATGCTTCTGCATTCCATCGCAGGCTGTATTGCCCACAGGAAATGCTGTAGAACATTCTCCTATCCCTACCCCTAGGATGGTTTCCATACTGCCAGAGTGTGACATTCTGAAGAGCATGAGTGCAGGTTAACAGAACCCAGCTCAGGACAATCAATTAATTCAAATAATTCAAATGATCAATGAGGCTTAAGGCTTAAATGGAAATCATGAGTTGATGGCACCCCATAAGTAGAGGCAGCAAAACTCTATGAAAATGATTTGAAAGATATTGGGGAAAATGTCTTTTCAAAATCTTAATATGGAATGTTTACATCAGTGATGCACGAGTGCAAATCTTTTAAGTCCTCTAATAAAATGCCAATCTTTTAGGGGCACATGACAGTTCAACTCACTACACCAAAACTAGTAGTGTGCCCTGGGTACTTTGTTTGAGTTTGGAAACAGAGATGAGTGAGAAAAGGAACCTACGGGAAAGGATACTGTTCTGGGGACAGCTCGGTCCTCATCAGCTACTGTTTGGTTTACACTAATCAGGATACTAGATTGAGGACAGAAGGAAAGAAACCAAGAAGAATAAAGGGATCCCAAGGAAGGAGGAGAATGGTATCCCATGGACAACTTCATTTTGCTAAGGGCTGGTCTTTCAGAGTAAAATAAAAGAAAAAACTTTTTTTTTTTAACTTTAGGTATTTCTTTCTTCTGCTATATTAAGGGAAAATTTCCAATGCAGTCATCGTAAGTCCTGATTCTGGCTTCATGTAAAGAAGCCCACTTAATCTCCCATGTTGCCTAATTTCACTCTAGTTCTCCTGCAGTTTATTAGACAATTTATTAGACACTTCTACATACAAGTGAAAATACACTGGCTTTTAAACAAAGATACAGAGTTGAAAAACAGTTTTCATGCCAAAATTGGTTGAGAAAAGTTTCTTCGTGTATACAGGGCCCAATAGCATGATTCCTCTGGAGAACCTCTGGAGGCAAATTCAGCTGTCATTCATAATCACACAATTGCTTATTTTACATTGAAACAGTTTCCTCTATTCTTTGCTGTAGATCTCAATTAGCTTAAACTTCAAAAGGGTTACATTATTTTCTCTACCAGTCTGACACTTTCTAAAAACTTCCTTATGAATGACTCATCAATTCTAATTTTTAGCCTCTACAAGACTCTAATCCTGAGATTCTGATGCACGAAAAGATAGTAATACTTATTGACTGCCTCCTAAGGGCCAGGCTTTGTGCTGGCAGCTTTAATAGATTATTTTACAATGTGCTTTATATTTTCTTATCTTTGAAAATGTTACTCCCTTATTAGCAAATTATGATACAGCCCACAAATGAGTTATTAATTCTCATTGTTTTAATTCAATATGGAATAAGGAGAGAAAGCATTAAGAATATTATTATTTTATATATCACTAGCAATACTAGTGTCTCCTCAGTATATGCATCTTGTGAAATATGCTTAAAGTTATATTTTAAGCTTTTGTTGTTATTTATAAGACTCCATGATCATCACATTAAAAATTTAGAAATACGTAATCTTTTAGTAGATAGGATTATAAACAGATATAAATAGGCATATGTGTATATATTTATCTTGATTTAATGATACTTATAAAAGTATATAAATTTGTCAAAACTCATACAATGAGGCACCAAAAATCCATGCACTTTTAGATATATTTTAACTCAATAGAGAAAGAGAGAGAGTATGTTGGGCAAAAAGAACAGACACTATGATGTATTACATTGGTTTGATTTAGAAACCACCTTCTCTGGAACTTCCTTTCCCCTGTGGTTCAGAGGGGTTCTATGCAATTCAGAAGGTAGAAAAGAAGGAGAGGTCACAGTTCCCTGGAGGTGGTGGTGGTTAGACACCACGCCTTTCTGTCAGTGGTGCCCAGCAGGTCCTGGGTTGCTTTTCCTCTGCTTAGCTCAATGCCCAGCTCCTTTTCTTGACTGCTGACCCTGTAGACCCTGCTGACCCACCCCCTGACACTCAACTGTGAGCCCCAGAGATGGTAGCTATTTTCACATACTCTCCACTCACAAAATTCCTCTGGGTAGTCCCACTCCAGTGGTGAACAAATTGGACTTTTCTCATGATCTTGTTATCACACTGCCAGATAAAAAAAAGAACAATCAGTTAAATCTGAATTTAAGGAGATCAATGGAAAAATAGTATCATTGAACTTATGGATTATATGAGACATGCAGTTATAAAAAATTATTCATCTGAAATTCAAATTTAATAGGATGTTAGCATTTTTCAAGTTGCTAAATGGGGCAAGCTCATCCAGCAAATTTTGAGTGGATACCCAATGAGATGTAAATCCCTATCTCTCCCCCTTTCAGATCTGCTCTCTCCTGGTTGTCACTCACTGGCATCAGCTCTAATTAATATGATTAGCTAATCTAATTAAAATTATAAATCTCATATTTGTCATAGAGGTCAGCTCAGTATCATACTACACAGGAATAAGTCAAATCTGGTTTTCCTTACTCTAAAACAGATCATGCACATTTGAACACATCCTGAGTACACCCAGAGGCAGTAACCTGCTACAGCCGTTAAAAAGAAATAGGTTTCAGAGTCTAACAAGCCTGGGAACAAGTGTACTCTCTACGCAATATTGGACACATCAGATATTTTCTTTGAACTTTGCTTTGAAAATCTGCAATGTGCACTTGATAATCCTTACTTTAGGCAGTGATCATGAGAATTGCTTTGCATGCATGAAGCTCCTAACGCAGTGCTGTACAGTAGATGTTATTTTTCGTAGGGTGCTTTTTCATGGCAGGTTATCTACTTCTCTCTTCTAAAATATTTAATTTCCATAATCTGGAGACTTGAATCAGTCTTGTGTAGCCACCTTTTAGCCCTCCGGTTGGTTCTAAGAAATATATTCGAGCTGCTGAAGTCTTTCATTCTGTCATGAACTTGTAATGCCCTTTCCTCTCTTCAAAAGCAAGGATGCTCAGGCATTTACTTTAATACCTTAAACTTCAAGGTATTAGGTTTTAATATCCTTCAGCTACATATATATGAGACATTTGATTTTGATGACATGTTTACATTTTTAGGATCATAGAAACCAGTGGTTTCAGATGATTTTAGTTAGTGGTATTTTGTTTAAATACCCAAAAGAGTTGAACCTTTATGAAAACCCAGTTATTTTTGGCAGGAGGAAGAAAATCAAGTCTGTAAACAATAAAAATTTAGGGCGTACATATTGCCAAAATAAGGAATACATGAGTCACAAAAGTAACGAGAAGTTGAACTACACAGATATTGGATAGCATTGAATATTATTATTTTTAAGTGTGATAATGGTATTACATTAATAATGACAGAAAAAAATCCATATCTTTAGGAATTAAAAAGAGAATAGAAAGGTTGGAAATCATTCTTTGATCTGGTGGAATAAAAGTATCTTTTCCAGATTTGGGTGATCATGGTATAATCAAATACAGACAAGAAGATTCTTGAATCTCCCTTGAGAGTTGGGTAAAATCAGCAACTGAGTCCTTCAAAACACCAAAGTGATGACCAAGCTGACCTTGAAATGAGGAGTGGCAGCCTCTCCTGAAGACACATGGGAAGTATTTTTGAGCTGTCCTTCACCCTGAGCACCCTCCCTCCCCACAGCCCCATGTGAGCCTCTGAGCCTCCTTCTGCTTCCAGCCCAAGCCCTCCTTTCTGTGTTCCCAACTCATTGCTCCACTTAAAGGTACAGAGACTCTGCTGCTACCCCATCTTCTAAGTGTCAAGAATTAGTTCATCATCCCTACTCCTGCTTGCTCCCAATTCTGCATTGCTTTTCTGCAGTGTCTTAGCAAACACAGAGTTATGTTAAATTCCTTTCTCTTCCCACGTTTCCTCTCAGAATCTCCTGGTCAGTTAATTAAAAGGCTATCCAATCAACTTTTTCTGTTCTAATCTGGTAAAGTCTCTCACATGCATTCATTTTACTTCTTGTTGTCTTTTGCCTGAAATATTAAGATGGGTTTTCAGTGCACCAAACCACCTCCAGTATTTCCTCAGTGAATCCATCTTTATATTGTTGATATTATTAAGATGTGTTACTAAAAGATATCATTCCCCTGACGTTTTTATAGTTCTGCACTACCTATAAAGATAAATTACTTTGAGCTAAAAATATTGATAGAAGCATTGTCTGTTTATCATCTATGATGCTCATTACAATTTCAAGAGGCTTAGCTACCTCGAATGTTATGTTTAGTGATGCTAACCCAACACCTAACAATGTCTGGCATAAGGTCATCACTTAGTACATATATATTAATAGTAACAGTATTAATACAAACTAGGTTTTTTTAAACCACTTGTCATGTGTTAGGCACTACACTGAGCACATTGCATATAAAATCTCAGTCAAATCCCAGAAAACTGAGGCACAGAGAGGTTCATCAACTTGCTCAAATTCCTAAAGCTACCATGTAACTCAACTGATTCATACAAAACTATTTATTAAGCCTTTAATATTTTGCTATTGTTGCTGCTGTATTAATGATAAAGAAATAAATGAAACAGGCAAAGCCCATGATTTCATGGAAGCTGGAACGTTGAGATGGAAAATAAGGCTAAGATAGGAAGGTTTGCAAATCATTGCTTTTCAATAGTCCACTTTGCAGACAGTTATTTAAAACAATCATAAATAACTAATCCAAGAAAAAGAATGACTAGTGGGAAATAGATATTGCATGTTATTCAGAAACAGTATCTCAAAGAAACCATTTTTCATGTACCTTAAGAAATGAATTCCAGTCATGTATTCCTTTGTATCTGTGTTATGAGAAAGGGTCTCAAGTCATGGAAGCCACACAGGTAAAAATAAACAAATAAATAAATAAATAAATAAAAGATACAATCCCCAGAACAGAATACTGCCCTGTGATAAGCATACAGAGGCAGAGCTTTAAATCCTCATAAATGCAATCAGTTAGCAGAGACTTGGTTCTCCTTGATCAATCTTGTGTTTCCACAAGAATGACCCTGCTTATGTTTCAAAAATAAAATCAAGTGGTCATTCATATTAGGTAAAAAGGCATGCCTTGAAGACAAGAATTTGGATGTTAGGGTTTATTCGAGAGGTGATCCCAAAGAGCACAATAAGGAGATGGTAAGTTAGTCTGGGATAGGAGAAAAGATAACATGTTGGGGACATGTTAGCACTACAAGAAACTGAGGCTCATTCCTTTGGATTGTTTTCCAAGAGACTATGTGAAGGACATCTCAGAATTCCAGAGTCCAAAGGACCTGGATCTGGATTTCCCCACCAACTTCAATCTCATTGGATGAGAGTTGAGCCAGCATTTTTGTTTTGTCCTTGTCATAGTTCAGATAAATTTCTCAGAGGTAGAGAGGCATTGCTGTCCGCGAAGTCATAGGTGCACATCGGTACTTTTTGCTGAAACTGGGTTGAGCTCCAGGGAGTGCTGAGGATGTAAGAGTGGGACGTCACCTTTGGTACACACAAGAAAAGGAGTCAATTACCGATGCTTCTCAGGGAATCACAAAAGCAGACCTGTCAACTAGCTTGGGAGACAATTCTACCCCTCCTTAGGTTTATAAAATCTGTATGAAAAGTTGCACATTGGGAAAAGTCCTTGGTCTGTATGATGTCAAGTTCTCTTAATGAATAGAAAATACAACAGACAGCTGTTCTTCATACCTCATTTGCTTCCACCCTCATGGTGAATTAATGAAGAGCTTTGCTGGAACAAAGACAGATCTCATAAGTACAGATTGAGTTCTCCTAAAAGAAAACACAGGGCATTCTCTCTTCCTCAACCTAATCTAATACCCCTTCTCAGCACAGTGCCTTCAGAACCAACAGCGAAATAATAGATTTTGTTCAGTGAGAGATAATTCTGTGACTTAAGAAACTTTCATGAAGTTTTTTATATATAAGTTCTAAATATATCTTCCAATGATGATTTTCATGATTTTATAAAACTGAATTATTACTCTAATTATTCTCCATGCATGCCAGAAGAAAAAGTCCAATGGTAGTCTGTTAAGATCAATCAATGATTTTGAAATTTGTATAAAAAACTTCATATAGATCAACAAGAATAAAATGCTATGAAATTAAGATCTACTTTCAAGTTCCTATTAAAGACTATAAATAATTTTCTTGTTTTATAAAGAGTAAAATATATACTTTCTTCTGAAAATTAGAAAATTAGCCCACTGTTTATATAATTAATAAGTGATTTAGCTCATTTTCACAAATTACCCATATAATGTGCATTTGAAATAATTACCATTGTCTGACTCGAACTGAGCATTTTTCTCCTATTCACTGCTAATTCAGTGCTCTGTATAATTGTAAGGCATTTTTCTTTCCTTTTGTATTTTTTCACCTTATCTTTGCCAGCTTTGTTATTTGACTTTCATTTCTGCAGAAGCAACTAGTATAGGTATACACTAACAGCAACATCACAATTCCCATCACTGTTCGTTAGCAAGGATTGTTCTATAGAGGTAATTAGGGTAATGAGGCAGCTATTAAAACATGACAGGAAGTTTCCCTTGTCCTTAGATATCACTGTGCCCAAGCTCCATTAAGAAAAATAGCATTGATCTAACTTATCACGTTTATAGCTTGACCATCCTTAATCTGAAACCCTCAGACCTGAAATGCTCCAAAATCCAAATCATTTTGAGTGCCAACATGTGATCACAAATAGAAAATTCCATACCGTACCTTATGTGACAACTTGCAGTCAAAACACAGACACACAATACACAGTGGAATAAAATCATTTTGAGGCTATACGTATAAGGTATATATGAAATATAAATGCATTCTGTGCTTAGATTTGGTTATATCCCCTTGATATCTGTGTGTATGTGTGTATACATGGATGTATTGTGTGTGTATATCTATGCATATAAATTAAAATTTAATATTGTCAATATATTATTATATAAAATATATTATAATATTAATATTATAATTATATTATTAACTTTTAAAATTATATTATTAATTTTTAAAAATTCAAAACCTGGACTGGAATGGTAGCTCAGTGGTGGCAGTGCTTGCCTGGCAAGCATGAGTATGTCTGAACCCCAGCATCACATGCATAACAAAGTGTTGGAGCAACAGAAGCCATTTATGAAAAATGAAATAAAAATTGATTCTCTCTCACTCTCTCTCTGTGTGTGTCCCTGTCTTGTAAAAACATAAGTAAATAAAATTAAAAAATAAAAATTCAAGATCAGAAACACTTCAGGGGATTCTAAGTATTTCTGAGAAGGGATATTCAACCTATAATGGAATCTCAGAGGATTCTGGTTTTTCTTGTAAAATCTGAGTTGGACTAGAACTTTCAGACCTTAACAGGTCAGATATAGATCTATGATTGAAGTTCAAATACTCATATACTTTTAAAACCTGAATTATTCATGCAATCATGAAACTTGGAATTCACTTCCTGTGTTGCCCAGTAGCACAGTAAGTCCCTGGTGAGAGTGGAGTAATTACTGTGACAATGTCGAGGTATGTTCACAAAACTGTTCCTGGTATGGGACCTTTACTGCCTTTCCTTCTTCCTAGACTCTGCAATTTCTGAGTTCAATTCTCAAGCATTCACATTGTTTTAATGACCTAGCCAATATCCTTCAGATAGTGTATTTTTTGCTTAAGTCTATCTTAATAATTTTTGTTGCTTTCACACTAGTGCCCTGACATATGTTATTAAAAGACTAATAATGATGAGAATTTTTAAGTATGTGAAATTTGTCTCCATTTTCAAAATATTAAGCCTTATTGTATTTGCTCCATAATATCAGATGAAAATAATGAGCCCCCAAGAGGTTAAGTGATTTAACAAGGTCATGCTGCTAGAAAGTGACAGAGTTGAATCTTGTCTCTTGGCACTCAGTCTAAAGTTTTGTCTTTTTACACTAAAACATACTTCTTTGTCCAGAAATAAAATCCAGCAGCTGATTTCATTAAAAATAAATACTTCAATTACCAAAGCTTGTTCAACTCAAGCCAATAATAATTGGACCACTCAATGGATGATTAACCAAATGTTTTACATTTTTGCTGGCTTATATAGAATGCATCTGACAAATCCACACTGTCTTTTCTCTCTTGTCACTTCAATGTTTCATCAAAGACCAGAACGTTGAAATGATTTCTGGTTTTATATGTAATATTCATCAATCTTAGAATGCAGCCTCCAACTTTCCAGAGAAAAAAAATCTGTAAAGCCATCAGAGAGCTTTTGAATACCAGAGTCACAAAAACAGAACCAGTAGGATGGATGAATGGATGGATGGATATGTAGATGAAAGACAGATAGATAAATAATAGATGATTGATAGATAGATAGATAATGGGAATTGGCTCATGTAATTACAGAGAATGAGAAAAATCAAAATATGCCCTTAGAATGCTGAAGAACCAGTAGAACAATAATGCAGTGCAAGTTCAAAGATCTGAGTGCCAGAGAAACCAATGATATAACACCCAATTCAAAGGAAGAGATCTGACAACCAGGGAAAGGAGAAGGGCAACCATTGGTCCCTGGTTTAAGTCCTGGGGTCTGAAGGTCCAAGAACCGGAAGCTCTGATATCTTAGAGCAGGAAAAGACAAAAGTCTTAGCTCATATAGAAAACAAATTTACCCTTCCTCCACTTTTTTGTTCTATTCATACCCTCAACAGATTGGAAGATGTCTGCACAAAGGGATGAAGGTGGATCCTTTGCTTGCTGGTTCAAATACTAATCCCTCTTAGAAACAACCTCACAGACATGTTCAGAAATAATGTTTACCAGCAATCAGGGCATATTTTAATCTAGCCAAGTAGACACATAAAATTACCAATCATGTGGATAAAAACTAAAATATATTTACCTTCAATATAATTAATTTGATACAGTGTGAAAAATTCATTTAGTTCTCTGTTTACTGCAAGACTGAATAATATAATTACTTGCTTGCTCGGCTCATAAAAATTACCATTTAGGTGAGCTATGGTTGAACATTCATCCTACTAGACCTGTGAGTATTCTATTTCTAAAATAAAACTATTAAATCTTTTGAAAAGCACATTCTGTTTGGGGCAGGAGGAAGAAAATTGCATTTCTAGAACACTGGAATTTCTTCTAGGTTCCATGCTTGATGTGCCAGTTGGACATTAGCGTGTAGCATGTCTATAAAGAAATGCCCTTAATGTGGATTCCTATTGGATGGAGAAGACAACAGAATTTATTTATTTTTTCCATATTATTAATCATCTATTTTTAAATATATTGCACATAAAAATGTAGGCCTTTTACGGTATTTTTGTTCTTTGCTCATTCTGTATAACTGGGAAAATATTCTAAACAAAGTGTACAACAAATAGAAGAGATCAAAATGTAAAACTCTTACTTTCTCTTCCTCACATTTAGCTTCTTTATTTTTTTAAATTTTTATTCAGTAAACATGGTCTTACAACTAGGAGGGGTTCATCATCAAACAATCAAGAACAAAAGTGTAATGACAGAATAAGCCAATACTCGTGCTAGACAATGGTTTCCCCACTTTGGGTTCCCCATGGTTCCATGTTTCACTTTACTTAAGCCCCAAGTTAATTGGATTTCTTGTGGAAGTCAGAGGATCCCCTCATATTAGATTCCTTCATACTACCTCCCTCTGGTCTCTTTGATGTCCTTCTTATTCCCTTCCCCCCTCCATACTCCCCTTTCTACATCCCCCAGGAACCTAGGCACAGTTCCCTATGATCATGTAAGAATTCATACATGTTGAGGTAATTGTTAAGTTAGCCATCTAACGTACTGTTTCGGCTCTACATCACTAGCAATAAGAGAAATGCAAATCAAAACTTCAGTGAGATTTCACCTCGTTCCTGTCAGAGTGGCTAAAATGAAGAATACAAACAACGACAGGTTCTGGAAGGACTGTGGGAACACTGTCACATTGCTGGTGGGACTGCAAACTTGTACAGCCACTCTGGAAAGCAGTATGGAGACTCCTCAAAAAATTAGAGCTGGAACCGCCTTTTGACCCAGCTATCCCACTCCTGGGTATCTTCCCAAAAGAGCTAGAATCTGCTTACTATAGAGATACAACTTCATCAATATTTATAGCAGCTTAATTTACTATAGCTAAATTATGGAGCCAACCCAGATGCCCCTCACTTGATGAATGGATCCAAAAAGTGTGGTACATATATACAATGGAATACTACTCAGCTGTGAGAGAAAACAATATTATGGCATCTGCAGCCAAATGGATGGAGATGGAAAAAATTTTGTTAAGTGAACTATCCCAAACTCAGAGACTCAAGGGCTGAATGTTTTCTCTCATTTGTGGAAGCTAGAATATAAGCAGAAACAGTACATTAGATGGCTAACCTGACAACAGAATTTAACAAGTACAAATCAAACTGCATTGCATTCTTCATGCAGACTTTAGCTGATACTGAGGGAGAGCTGGGGATGGGAGGACCTACTATAGCTGTTGTAACTTCAGACAACAGGAAGAAGGCTCCATTCACATGTCTATCAGTCACTGGATTGGACTGCCCCAGGACACAGGTGTGTTCCCAGTGTCCTCTTCATCCCTGAAGGGGATGACAACTGTACCTTGGCAGCTGACATAATAAATCCTCTATTTCTCAGCAGACTACTAGAAGCTGCACAGCAGTGTCTACCGCTTAGCTGCTACTGAGGGGCAGAATAAGTTGTTGTCTGAGACTTGATCAGTAGATTCAGCCTGCTAGAAGTTGCTGGTGTACTCTTTTTCTCACCAATGGGTGTTCAAACATATTTGCATAAGTTTCAAGTCCACAAATTGTGTATCTTTTCCTTTGTAACTGTGAAGAAACTATGTCCTAGATTTTCTCATTAGCTCAATTGGATCAAAAACCATTGCAACTTGAGGAATATCACCCACTGATTTCCTTTGTCTTTGTTGATATGATACTTTTCAGAGTTGGTAGTAGAGCTAGTTTCCCCTGAAACATTTGGATTGTGCAAGGGAAGTGTGAAAACTTGAATGAAAATAGGTAGAGTTGCCAAGAGAAGAAAACATAAACTGTGGCCTGGAAGCATATTCCTATCATCCCAATTACTCTGACGGCTGAGGCTTGCAAAAATAAAATTTAAAAAAAATATATCAAGGGTTAACCATGTAGCACAGTGGTGAAATGCTTGCCCACCACCACAAGGCCCTGATTCAATCTCCAAAATTGAAATGAAAAAGAAGAAGCAGAGAAGAAAACAAAAAACAGAGAGGGTGAGAGTGCATATCATTCGGGTGGTATCCACAATGCCCCACGGTGCATTTTGGGTTGCTAAGTTTCTATGGCCATTTTAAATAACTTATTTCACTGCTTTACGCAACAGATCTTTGCTTATTGCTAACTTTAGGTCAGGCAGCAAGTGTTGAGAGATAGACTAGACACAACATGTATCTAATTTTCTTGATCTTATTTTTCAAAAGGGAAGAGGAAATAAACATCATTTTAAGTGCATTGAAGGAAAAAAAAGAAAGTGAAGTGACTGATAATTCAGGAAAGCATCAGGGTCCACATTAAAAGGTAACATTCTGGGGCTGGAGTGGTGGCTCAGCGGTTACGGCACTTGCCTGGCAAGCACGAAGACCCAGGTTCAAACCCAAGCACCACGTACACAACTAAGTTTTGGAGCAATGAAGGCCATGTGAAAAACTCAATAAAGTTGTTTCTCTCTTTCTCTCTCTCTCTCACTATCCCTCTCTCCTAAAAAAAAAAAAAGGTAACATTCTTGGCATTCAGGTATTACTTGTCAGTATTTTAAAATACTTTTAATTGGAGCCTTATAATTATACATAATAGTGAGATTCATTATGACATATTTGTAGATGCGCATAGCATAATTTGAACAATCTCATTTCCCCAATACCTTTCTTTGCCTCACCTCTTTTCTCCCCTTGATCCACTTGCTCTACTCTACTGATCTTCTTTCTATTATTATTAATATTTCATTCAATGCATTATAATTTGTATGTGTATGCAGAATTCATTGTGGCATATTCATACATGGATATAGCATAATTTGGTGGATTTCATTCCCTGGTGTTGGGGTTTTTAGCCTCTTTTGTTTCCCCTGGACTGCAGGGGAGAAGGAGAGAAGCATGCCCCAACCAAGGCGGCCAAGAGAGGCAAAGGTCAGGGACAGCCCGTTCCCAGCCCTCCCTAAGGAGGACAATCAGACACATCAGGGAGACCAGTCACAGCCGGAAGTTGTTTACTGAGGAAGTGCGTGCAGTTATAAAGAGTAAGGGAACCAATGAAAGGAAAGGTCAGCAAGGGGCAGAGAGCCCATGCAGGTAGCAGTTCCATATGCAGCAATGGGGAGCACGAGCTGTTCACGAGGGCGGAAGGTATATTTAACCTATCCCATCAGGCAGTCCGAAGAGGCATCAGGACCTCAAGGTGACGTCCCTGAGTAGGGTGTCGGGAGCCATTTTGGTCGCATGTGTCCTCAGGAGGCGGGTTTCAGCAAATGAGTTCCTCTTTCTGATGTAACGCTCTCAATGAATTCATGTTGAAGCCCAGCACCTGGTATTTCCCCATGTCCTGCCTTGATCCCATTCCTCTATTGATACAGGAAAAAAATAAATAAAATGGGGCAAAGGAATAATGGAGGATGGAGGGAAGGAAGGGAAGGTAGAAAGATATACTAAATATTTCACACTTTGGATTATCCCTTTATTCTGCTATTATTCTTTTGAAGGAATTTGTTTTATTCCAGCTCTGTGCAAATCTAAAACTCTTATATCTGTCTCAGGGGCAGGTCAAAGAAAATTGCTATATACATATGAAACTACTATATTTAAAAGGCTATCAGTGCTCTCGAAATTTTAATTATCCTGAGTGGTACTCAAAGCCATGCAGCCAGGAAGGAAGTTGGTGGGGAGAGGATAGGTGTAGATTTTGCAGCTGTTTCAAGAGTATATACTTCCATAAAAACATTATGCAGAGCCCAGCATGAAACAGATGCTGAGCACATGTTTATTAAGTAAGTGTATGCACGTTGACACATAATTTTCTATATAAATAGCAGCACCAACAAACATACTGAATACCTACTTCTTCAATGTAGTGCTTTCCCACGTATTTGTGATTGAAGGGAAATTGTATGATTAAAAGTGATAACTAATTCTTAGAAAATAAACATATAAGCACTGGGATCACATAAGAATGCACAAGAAGCAGTGCTTTAAATTCTTAAATGAACAAGTAATGCCAGAAGATTGCTCCTTTGGTGCTAAAAAACCAAATGTATTGGTCTGAGGAAATGGAGAATTTATTGCCTAGTTTATTTGGTATCATTATACCTTATGAAACTCATTCCAATTTAGTTACATCTGCAAATTCATTGCACTAAACTTTATTTATCCTATTAATTCAGCTGAAAATTGTGCTTCAGGAAGTAGACTATGGGTAGAGAATTTTAAAAATGTAATATATATATATATATTTATATCAATGATCTCATATATAATTAATGGAGGACTACGTGTAGTTAGATTAGAAATATGGTACCCAAAATAATCAAGGCTCTTGGTTTTACATCTTTGCATGTTCCCTTTCCACAGGATCTGGGTCAGTCCTGCATAAGCAGGAGAATGCAGTGGAAGTGAAGCCAAGTTATTTTTGAGATTAGTTCACATCAAGGCTTGCAAACTCCACCTGAGTTTCTTAATGCTTCTTTGGGAGGAAGTTGGTAACCTGAAAGAGTGCAGTCACTGTGAGACTCCCAAGCTCTGTGGAGAGCCCACTCTGTAGAGGGAGAGAAGGAGATGCTGACCAGACCCATCTCTTCCTGCCCTTTGGATCCAGGCACTGCATGTGAGGAAAAGAGCTATTGTCCTTTTTTTCACCTCCCTTAGACTCCAAGGAGGAGAACTAGAAAGCCCTGATGACAGCTGGAATTGAGGTAGACACCCAGGCCCAACACTGCTTCTCCAGCCTGTGTCAGCCATTTGAGGAACTCCAGGGAAGGTGTATTCTGGTGTGCTTCTTCCCTCTCTTGATGGGAATTGAGGGTTTGTGGTAGGAGGCTGCCCTGGAAGGAGGAAAGCCAGCTTACATGTCCTGATGACTGAAATCATTGGCAGCTTATGAAGTAGCCACAGAGCAAGAAAGGGAAGCCTGCAAGCAACCATGTAAAGTTGCTTTGGAAACTTGCCAAGCCCTATGGGTGAACTTGTAAATGAATCCTCCCTCAGCTGTGTCTTAAGATAATCGCATTTCCATGACTGCATGAATGCTGTTCCTTGAGAGGTCTAACTCAAAACACCCAAATGTACTGCTTCCAGTTTATTGATCCACAGAATCTATGAAATAAGAAATATTTGTAGTTTTAAACCACTAAATCCATGATAATGTGTCATGAGACAAGAGATAACTAATGCTATTCTTAGATTATGTTTTCTGTTGTGAAGCCTGCTCTCTAATTGATTCACCTTTTTATCTGTTTTCTTTGCTTGCTTTTAAGATGTTTATCTTTTCTATTCTTCTGTGAAGTTTTATTATGGTACGACAGTGCAGTTTTCTTTGTATTTATCCTGATGGGGGTTCATAGTTCTTTTTGAATGGTTGTTTTTGTAACTTTCTAATACCTGAAAATCGCAGCAATATCTGTCCATGTATTTCATCCATTTACTTCTTTCTTCTCTTTCTGAGACCACCTTTATTTAAAGGATATATCTTTCAGTACACCCCCGGCTTTCTCATTGTTTTGTGCTTTTCCCATCATTGTTTTCTGTTCTGACTGATCATCCATTTTACTAAATATCTATTTGGATTTTTGTAGTCTGTTTTGAATTTTTGAAACATATTCACTGTGTTCTTAATTTCAGTTGCTTTTTTTTTCAGTCCCTCAATTCCCATACTTTTAAGTACTATGTCTTTTCAAAAGCTTTCAATTGTATCTGTTTCTTTGAAAATACTCAGGATACTTATAATAAAGTACTGTGTAACTCCATTATCCGAAACACTATTCAAGGTATTATTTATAAGTCATTGTGTAACTCCCTACCTGTGTCCTTTGTGTATTTGATTCTATTAACTATTATTTTTCTTTTATAAAATGATTATTTTTTTTCTTATATGTCTGATAAGTTTAAGTTCAGTAACCTGCATTTCATACAATTAAGCTTAACCTCACATTTTCTCTTTCTCCAAAAGGGTGTACATCTAGAGGAACTAATAACCTTTCATCAACTTAATCTAATAACAGGAAGCAAGATGGTTTAATGGTGGAATTCATTATCCTGTGAAGATAAGACCACTTCCAGCCCACCCCTACTTCCAACGTATATCCCCAGTTGCTGGGTGTTTCCCTGAACTGTTTCTTTGAAAGTTTCTGTATTTTGATATTTTTGCTCCTTGACTCCTTAGATTGTAAAAACTTTGCTTAGGTTCTCAACTTCCTACCTGCCTATAGCATTTTTCAAATACCAGTTCACTCTTTGCTTTTGTTGTTCATTTGTTTGTATTTAAGACCTGGCATTTGTAATTTTTCAGTGCTATGTTAGCTTTATGTTGCCTTCAAACAAAACATTTATATTAGTTTTTATTTTTGCTCATCACAAAATAGGGTAGTCCACATTTCCAGTTTATCAATTGCCTCTCAGCTTTCAAGGGGAGATGCTCATTTTTGTAGGAGAAGGAATAAAGTAAGTATTTGTGTGTGCACTCGTGCACACACACACACTTTGCATACTCAGTTACAGCAATGATTATCCTTCAAAAAGGTGAGATTCTATGCATGGCTTTTGTCCCTGTATTTATATTTTATCTATTGTGTTATGGCACTATCTTCATTAAAATTTGGTCAAACTATTGTAAGAAAGAGTTGAAAGATGAAAGCAGCCAATTAAAATAAAGAAAGAGATGACCTGTATAGGAAAATGGATTTGTGATGATTTTTCTCTTTCTAAGTAAACTCCATACATTCTTACCAATCTATCACTGACCACTGTTATCATTATTAAGGTCACCATTATCAATTTTCTTATGTAAATTGTTCTTAGTAGGTTCCCTGCCTCGAAAACTGCCATCTTTATCCAGGTTCCATATACCTTCTGAAGGAAATGTTTTTGAAATGAATGTATTGAAAAGTCAATGACAGGGTCTGGAGCGGTGGCTCAGTGTTTACAGCACGTGTCCAGCAAGCATGAGTACACAGGTCCAAACCCCAGCACCCATGTACACAACTAAGTGTCAGAGCAACAAAAGCCATGTGAAAAACCCAATAAAAATTGATTTTCTCTGCCTCTGTCTCTGTCTCTCTCTCTCACTGTTCTTTTCTCTTTAAAAAAAGGAAAAGAAAAAAGAAAAAAAAATAAGTCAATGACATATCACATTGTTTGTATCCCTTCAACAGTCTCCACATTGGAACTAGAAAAATTGAGATTTTTTTTAAACAATGATGTACAGCCTATTGGCTGCAGAACTCTATGACATTACCTTCTACCATTTTCATGTATTTCACATAATTACAGCTTCTTGCACCTTATTCTTTTTTGTCCAAAAGGAGGCTTGTATTGTTTTGAAGTCTGCATTTGGTGTTCCCTTGGCCTATAACATTCTTCAGGGTTTCATTTGGTTGATTTCTTCTCATACCTGAAGTCTCCAAGTGTAACCTACTCAACATGCAATTCAATAACCAAGTATTGACAGAGCAAGAGCCAAAGAGAAACTTCTGAGGTGCTGTACATGATCAATAATCTGATGTCCAAGGTGAACAGGCAAAGAAAAAAAAAGCCAGAAAGTGATGGAGTGATTCCTTGATTTATAAGTTTTTATAAACTTTTCTGTGTATTAAATATTTTCAATTGAATTAGACTATTGAGAATTCTCACATGAGAACTGCCCAAGGACACTGCCTGAGGGTTCCAATCTCATTACTTAGCTTTATTTTCTTTACAGAATGCAACAGTTCTAGAAATAACCTTATATATTTAAATATATACATTTTTATTTAGTCATCTCTGGCTAGAATGTAAGATGTTTAGAACACATTCTTTTAAGGTCATTGCACCAAAATATTCCCAGGATTTTAAACAGTACCGGGAAGGTAGAAGAGGCAGATAATTCTCTGAATGAATTAAGACAAAGAGTTAGCATATTTAGTTCATATTTATGTAAGCTGGTTCCATTCCTTGGGGCTTGAGGTGAGGCAGAACATCATGGAGCAGGAGTGTGGTGGAGGGAAGCAGCTCACACGATGATCAGGAAGCAGAGAATGATTCCACTTGCCAGATACAAAATATGTACTCCAAGGGCACACACCCAGTGACCCACCTCCTCCAGTCAAGCCTTACCTGCCTTCAGCTGTCACTCAGTTAATCCATACCAAAGGATGAACTCACTGATTGGAGTAAGGATCTCTAAGCCTTCGTACAGTGTTTCACATGTGAGCTTTTAGGAGACACCTACTATCCAAACCACAACACACTCACTGAAATTCTACTTATTTTCTTCTAATGCTTTTCTTTTTAAAGGTGGTTACAAACCACTACTGTTTCTGATATTATCTAACTTTTCGATCACTCTTTAAACTGTATTTTTTCCATTCTGCCAGTATTAAACAAATTTGTGCATGAATACTTTCAATTTAAATAAAACTTTTTGGGAGGAGAAAATAGATATGTTTTACCTGGTATCCTTTTCATTCATAGTGCTATGTACATTTTATGCCATCAATAAATGCTTATTTGAACTTACTAAAAATTTTTCAGACTGATGGGTAAGAGATAAGTGTTGTTTTGGTTTGGTTTCATTTTGTACCAGGCATTGAACCCAGGGGCCAACATCCCCAGCCATTTTTATTTTTTATTTTGAGACTATGTTTCACTAAGTTGCTTAGGACCTTGCCAAGCTGCTGAGGCTGGCTTTGAACTTGGAATCCACCACCTTCGCCTTCTAATTACAGGTTTGCTCCACCAGTAAGGCAGAGATAAGACTCTTTATGATTAGGACACAACAAACAGATTAGTATAAAGAAGAGGACTTTATTAGGTAAAGATCTTATTAGGACCAAATCTTCTTGGCTTATCTTCCTCTTGTCTCAGATCTTCTAATCAATTCCTCATGTCAGAATTTCCTTAAACCACAGTCTGATTATGACTCCTCTGCCTAAAGCACTTCAAAGGACACCCTGCCTTCAGAGTAAAATAGAAGTTTCTTAAAATATCACACGAGTTGGTTTTCTGCAGTCTCCACCTCCTTCTATGACTACCAAACCACTAACATGTAGCCCCAAAATATGTGGTACTCACTATAGGCTTGTAGAATGTCTCAGGCACCCCGAGGACTGTCACTCCCCTTTATCTGCTTACGTATTTTCCTCTTCAATATGTAATTTAAAGTATTGACTCCTCAGGAAAACTCTCCCTGACTACCTTGATTCAGTCAGGTGCTGTTATTCTGTGCTGAAATAATTTTTGTAAATCTGTCATTGGCTAGTCTATTATAATTGTTGAATTTTACAAATCTGATTAAATCGTGAGATTGTGGTATTCCCTTAGAAAAGAAACTAGGGCTTGATCACCTCCCTATCCTTAATACCTAGAAAACTGCTTGGTAATTAGTATAGTACTAAACACCTTTATGTTCAATGAATGATAATAAGTGGGAACAAGAGAATGAACGGATGGATGAGTGGATGTGTTTAAGGGTAAATAATATATTATTTTGCAAGGATACGTAGCATTTTTGTGTGTTTTTTTAAGACAAATAACAGGATATTATTCTAGGGGACTTAACACTACTATTTCCACACTCACTTTGATAAATTGGAACTAATACATCTGAGTCATAAAAAATATAAGGAAGAATCAACCTAACATGAACGACCTGAGACAAAATAATTAGCTTAGGGGCTCTGGGAGATGAATGTTTAACAAGTTCAACTGCTTAGTCATTCTTTTTTCATTGTCATTTATCATTGGCTTTCATAAAGCTGGTAGATATTACCGATACAAAGAAAAAATGAGGGACTTTATGGCATATTCAATGTCAAAAGCATATATTTTTGTTACTGTCTCAACAAAGGCATTGTCAAATACTGTGTGTCCTGGATCAGGACTGCTCCCTTAGACCATAAAGTCTCTACTCATCTCAGGCAGAATGCCAGTTTGACTAGAACTAAAGTAGAAATCAATAGCAATGAAAGATATTCAGGGCATTCCGCCTGGAAGTCCTATCTCACACTAGGGCATTCCAGAGAACAGAAACGGTATAGCTGGACCTTAGCCTCGTATATGACTTATTCAAATTCGTGGTTCAAGGAGAACTTCTTTTGCCAGATATACAAAGAAACTCATGGCTAACCATTTTCTAAATGATCTCTCCTCTTAGAGCTTGGATGTCTAGCAGTCTTTAGCAGAAAACTGCTTGTATTCATGCTTTAGGACATCAAAACTCAGCATGATAGAACATATAATTAAATGATAAGTTAATACTTCCAAATGTGGAGATCTAACAACAATATTAGTGAGCATAGGAAAGCAAAAATAACAGGGAAACAAGGGTCATGAGTACAAGTGTGGTAGGAAATGATATTTCTGGAAAGATCTAGCTCAGCATACTCAGTCACAGGACACAGGGTCACAGGGTTTTGGCAGCTGTCAGAAACTGGTCTTCAGCAATCACAGTAGCATGATTCCACAGATATCTGTCCCAAAAGACTTGAGAACAGGATGCTGTCCTGTGGTATGACAGAGAATGTGCTAAGTTGTGGAGGTCTGATGCTTGGGGAAGCTGTTTTCAGTTCAGGATCCAAATAAGAAGAGTATCTTATTGATTAAAAAAAAAAAAGCATGCTTGCATGCTTTTCCCCTTCTGTCCCAGTTGACAAGAAATTTGGATTTAAAAAGCTCAGATTTGAGTGACAATTATTTTTTCATGGTAACTCCTTACAACTAAATGAGATTTAACTCTAAAGAAGGAAAAAAAATTCAGAGGCAAAATGTGGACAGCTGAACAGGGAGTCAGTACAATACAAAATATTTGGGAATGAATCTACACTGGATGTTACCTCTCAGCTGAACCAAGAGTTATTAGTTCCTCGGTGTAAAACTCCTGGGGAAAGATGTACTTGTATGTCCACGGTGTGCTGATTATAATGTCTCTTTCAAGTATGGCTTTTATTATATATGTGAAGTTCATTTTTAATGTAAACTTTTGCCAATCTCACTAGCTTCTGTACTGAAAAAAATAAATAAAAAACCATCATATTACACTCTTATATGTGTCTCAGAAAGGAGAATATGTACACATCTGATAACAGGAACTAAAATTCTATTGTCACGTGTGTGCAAAATGATGTGAGAAGCGTAACGGTGAGGAATAGATCAGTTAAAATACGTAATAGGTACAGGGGTAACTTCATAATAAGAGCTATTCCTGTTTCAATGACTATTACAGAATTTTTTCTTGAGTCTCTTTTGCGTTTTCATGTAATTTATATGACGTGGTAATGTGGGGTTTTTGAGATGAGGCCGGATTCTCTGCTCCCACTGGCAAATGGAGCCTGGGCTTACCGCAGATGCAGATCTATGGCCAAAATAGCCCATTCCTAGTGTTTGCAGCTATTCCCAGTTAAAACTGGGAATTTGAGCTGGCTGCGGGTGTCTGCAGCTAAAATAGTGTTAACAGCTACCCAGCTGAGAGCTGGGTCCCTCCACCCACCCCTGCTACTATTGAGTGGTGTGTTGCAGCTCTTGGTGTGGTGGAAATTCACCCCAGGAATTCGGCACCAATCTTCTGTGTTCTTGTCTCACAAATTTAAAGAATAAAATCCACGGACAACCACAGAAGGGAAGAGTAAAAGGAGAAGGATTTATTTAAGGAAGAAGAGCTGAGTCTCCATAAAGCAGTGTGGTACCTGGAAGCAGGATACCGTCTGATGTACATTAGACCAGGGGTTATGTTGGTTTGGGTCTGAGCCTTGATTAAGATTCAAGTAAAGCAGGCATTGAGAAAAGCTCAAACATTATTGGTTAAACTTTATGTAAAACAGAAATTGAAATGAAGCGCCAAAGTCATTGTTTAAAATCTATGCAAAAGAGGTGACAACTCTTTCCAAGTTCCCATCTGTGTTCAACCCCACTTCTTAGTTTTCCCACCTCTGGGACAAAGGAGTTGCTCCCACAGGTGAACCTCATTTGTATTTGAAGGCCCTGAGCATGCCCATTAATGGCACTACTGGCTAGCTTTTAGGTGTGGTCCTGACTACCTAGCCATTTTACTATCTCTCCTAAACTGTCTCAGTGGTAATAACTAAATTCCTTTGTGACAAATTTATAAAAATACACTTGCATGTTGGTTTATTTGACAATATTATTTCAAACATAGTAGCTTGATAAATAAAGACCCTTTGGTGAAACAGCTGTCAGTTCATTACTCAAAGGAAAAAAATATATCAGTTTAGTGGCTACTACGTGCAAAATATCATGGGAGTACAGAGAGAGGCTACCTGGTTCCACCTTTCAAGGGATTCATGGTAAAGAAGATGATCATTAAGTCTCATGTTACAGGAGAAAATGTATTGAAGACCTGGGAAATTATATTGCTTGATTTCACATAATAATAATAATAATAATAATAATAATAATAATACATCAAGTATGAAATTCTCCAGGAAAGAAATATCAGGATTTTGTTTTAGCAAGAGAAGAAAAAAAGGAGTCTCTCTGAGAAAGGAAATGAAGATAGAAGAGAGGAAAGAGAGGGCAAGGGAGGAAACAGTGACCATTGGGAGAGGCATATGGCAGCTGGAAACTGGAATCACAGCACCCTCACGTAGGGCTCCTGCTGGTGGCTCTTCTGCTGCTTTCTTCCTTTGCTCTCATTAGCAAAAGAAAGTACACCTTCTTTCTAACTCGGTCCCTTTGGTTTTCTCCAAAGCTATAAGGTTCAATGAAAATGAACATTACAGGACGATAAACAAAAAGATCAATTCATAAATGAGAAACAGTCACCCTGTGATCTCTCTTTTTTTTTTTTTTTTAGGGGTGGATTTTCATTAAGTCTTAAAAGCCTTTCTCTGAGGAAAAATTCCCAATAACATATTAGACAGGACAATATCATTCCAATACTAGTGATGGCTCGTTACTGTAGCTTCAGTCCATACCATTTGAGGCATCAATGATCTCTTTTGTGAGAAAAAGAGTGAATTGAGTGAATTTATGACCCATGACAGCAAAGACAATGATTTTCCTTTCACAGGCATCTGCACAAATTTATTTTTCCTTACAGAAGTTTAATTGTGTTTCTTAATCAGATGTTCAAACCCTTGAATTTTCTCAAGTCCTTTGTCCTCTTTCTCACTCCCACCTTCTCCTCCCCAAGGGCAATCAATAATCACCACAGTTCATTCCTTTTCCTTGTAAAAATATTAATGCTAAAAAATCTCCATGGAGGGAATTTAAGAACTTCTGATTATTGTGCTCTGCAGGTGGCCTTTCCTGTTTCCTTTCCTCTCCCAAAACATCTTCTAAGCAACTCATGCTAATTAACTACAGCTGAAAAGATAAAACTTCAGATTGTATTTTATAGGAAAGAATCCTCATTATTATCTAAAGGGGGGTGAGGTGTCAGCAAGAAGTTTCTTTTAGAATTTAATATTCTCAAATAAACACTATGCTGTTACAGTTAAATTTCAAATAATTTAATAATCTGAGAACTTGTTAAAATATCTGTGATTAATAGTTAAAAGTCTGTTCATGTGTTTTTCTCCTAAATTAATTAGATGAAGAGATGAGATCTAAAGTAGATTTTGCACACTACAAAGTGCTTACAAACAATGCATTGAAATGTAGGAAGAAAATAGTAAAACTTGTCTTTCTACTTACTCATTTATTTCAAAAATGAAGTGCATTTTTAAAGTATTCTTATTATACAAACTAGCACCCATTTCTTCTTATTCGTTACAAATGATACATGCATAATTCTGAGGCAAGCATGAGAGCAATGAACTTTAATCATGAATGTGGTCAATTTTTAAAACAAAAACTTTGAGCAATAAAATCTTTACAAAATCTTTTAGTGTGTGACCATGAAGTTATTTTGCAGCAGATGAATTTTCAGAAGCTAATGCATAGAAAAAAAAAGAAGGCTTTTTAGCTTAGATATGAGTTAAAATTTTTCTTTTATGAAAAGTTTAGTGTTTCCATTTTTCTGACCTTGACTATAGCAAGTGACTGTGGGTAGGAATCTATTTTGAATGCACTAAATTTGTTTAGATAAAGGAACATACTAGAGCATCACAAAATGTTAAACCAAAAATGTTAAATTATTGACAAATGTCCACTGCCAATGGTTTTAAGGGAAAGCAAAGAGCTCTTGAGTTACTTTAATAAATAAAATAAATCTGTAATTTAAATACAGAATTTACTTGGTCTCATCTCTTCATTTTAAGATTAATGGTTTGTATGTTTCTAACAATTTCATGACAATAAGTATCAAATAGGTAGCTAATGTTATAGTTTGAATGTGTCCATCAAACTCCATGTGTTGAGAGAAAGAATCTTGAAGAGACAATAAGGGCACGGCAGCTCTTACCAACGAATTAATGACTTAAAATAATTGCTGTGGGAAAGAACTACTTATAATGGGATTTTGTTCCTGATAAAAACAAAAATGAACTTGTTCCCACCTCTTCCCTAGCCTCGTCTCTCCTTCCCCCATTCTTGCCCTATGCCTTGTACTGTGGGATGACAAAGCAAGAAAGCCCTCACTAAATATGCCCTGGACTTTGGACTTGCAGCTTCCAGAATTGTAAGAAGTAAATTTTGTTCCTTGTAAATTATAGTCTCAGGTTATTTGTTATAACAGCATATGAAGACAGAATGGGGAATGCTTATTGTTTATTGATGAAGTTGTATAATCATTACTAAATTTCCTCTTTTTAACATACATAAACTGAAGCACTGGTAGTTAATTCAGGTGCCTAACTCTACAATATTTTTGTTTAAATGCAGGCTGGTCTAGAACTTAAGCACCTACATTTAAAACTGTTTTCACTGAAAATGCCACCTGTGAGTCTGCATAGTGTGGCTTTTCAATTCCTTTCTGACCGTGTCACTTAATATCTAGGGACACTAAGCTGTTAGCAGTACCTCCTACCCTTCATTCACTCTTTCTTCATGTTTGCGTCTGCCATTTTGTTCTTTCAATCTCATCTGTCCTTCTTCAAAATCCTTCCTATTCTTTCTAATTTTTCCATCAGACTTGACTCAACCTTTTCTTTCAGAATACAAAATATTTGCATTATGCCAAAATAGAAAGAAACTTCAGCAATATTGTCTAAGCTCTTGTTTTAGAAATAAGCAAAGGCCACAGATAAGTAACGAAATCAACTATACTCAACATTTTAGTATCATCATTCAGTGATTTTTTTCCTTTTTGTCCTTTACTAGTATCTATGATAAAATTGGTGACCAACAAAAATTGACTATTTTAAACCCATCACAAATTTCTTAGCATTATTTGTACCTAAAAGTAATTACAAAACAGAAAATAGATCAGATTATTTTCTAAATCATTCTTAAACTAATAAACAGATTATTTTCTTTCCATGGCTTATCAAATATACCCAAAAATGGGCCCAGGCCTCTGGTCCTCACTGGCAGGCAATCAGGACACAGCCCCCAAAAGTCTCCCAACCCTGGAAGCTGAAATGACCAGCAAGTGAAAACCAGGCCTCTGATTCCTTGACCAGCAGGCAACCAGGATACTCTCCAAGGACTCCAACCCAGAGCTACCCCACCCAGCTGCCACAAGGGCGGAGACCTCTTGTCTCAGACTGGAAGATGCTCAAGACACCAACAGGACCCCTGCCTGCAGCTGCTCAGCCACAGTGCATACCCAACAGATACAGTTACATTGGGCTCATCCTTGCTGCCAAGGACCCCAGGCCCCAGTGCATTGTGCAGGCAGGACAGTTCAGATGTACTCTGCAACTCTGGGATCCTAGGACTCAGCAACAGACCCACAACAGAGTTTCAACAATCCAGTGGGCTGTCCCACATCCCTTGCTGGTTCTGGATCCAAAAGGTGCAGCAAAGTGAAGCTTCAGGCAGAAGCAGCTCTCTGGAAAAAGGTAGTCATCAGAGGGGTGGTGTTAAAACGAACCCCTTGACCTGCAAGTAAGAAGCACCTCACCTGGAGACCTACCTTGCTTCCCCATAGTGAACCTCAATCCAAATATCCAGAAGAAGTTATTAAAAAATGAGGAATCAAAATAGAAAAGGTTTGGGGCTGGTATGGTGGCTCAGCAGTTACGGTGCTTGCCTGGAATGTGCAAGGACACAGTTCAAACCCCAGCACCATGTACACAGTGAAGTCTCAGAGCAACAAAAGCCACATGAAAAACTAAGTGAAATTGATTCTCTCTCATACACACTGTCCCTCTCTCTAAAAAACAAACAAACAAAACCAAACAACCCAAAAAACAATAGAAAAGTTTTGCCTCACCCACAACTCACCTAACAAAGAGAAGAGCAAACAGGCAGGGAGTCAGATGAAAATCTAGAAAAAATTATCAATAATCTGATTATTAAAAGGAACAATGAAATAAAAGAAGATTTAATGAAAGAACTAAGTGAGAAAACAACTCAAGATATGAAAAACTCTATTATCAAAGAAATAGACACACTGAAAAAGGAAGTAACAGAGCTAATATCAGTAGTTAATCACATCAAAGGAATGATGGAAGATTTAACAATAGATTAATTTCTATATACTATGGAACCTCAGTTCTTAAACAAAGGACTTCCATCAATGAGAACAGGCTGAACAAATTTGAGCACATGGAAGACAAAAAAAAAAAAAAAAAAAAAACTCAACAGTGTATGAGCAGAATTTCCAAAATGTCTGGGAGGAAATCAGAATCAACAATCTAAGAGTAATTGGGATACAAGAGGAAAATGCAAGTAAATGGCAAAAAGAACATTTTCAGTAAAATAGTTAAAGAAAAATTTTCCTTTATTAGAATAGATTCAGACATGCTCATCCACGAATATATAGGAAACCCAATAGGCCTAGTCTTAAGTGAGAAGTTCACCAAGATACTTCACATTCAAAATGTATAACAGGGAAATCAAGGAAAGAATATTAAAAGCAGCAACAGAGAAATGCCAAATCACCTTCAGAGGCAAACCATTAAGAATCACATCTCACTTTTCACCTCAGACCCTAGAAGCAAAAAGATCCTTGAAGGAGATGATTGAGTCTCTGAAGGACCACAACCTACACCTGAGAACACAATACCCAGCAAAACTCAGCTTCAAATTTGAGGGGGAAATAAGAACATTTTAAAATAATATCAAACTTGCAGCATTCATGATCAGACAACTAGCATTACAAGAAGTTCTCAAAGATAAACTTCAAATAGAAGAATAAGCAAATAATCTCCCAAACCCCCAAACAGAGGATATTCATTAAAACTATATGCTATCAAAAGACAAGCATAGGACTAATAAAACTACATGACTATGAATCACAGCCACATATCTATCCTAATACTGAATATGAATAGTGTCAATGCACCAACCTAAAGAAATAGATTAGCAGATTGGATAAAAAAATATAATCCAAAAATATGCTGCTTACAAGAGACCCATTGACATCCACAGATTGAAGGTGAAAGGATGGAAAAACATCTACCAGGTTTACAGCTCAAGAATCAAGCTGGTGTTGCAATACTTACATCCAACAAACTAGATTTCAACAGTAAGTTAATCAGAAGAGATTTTTTTTAAAAGTCCCCTACATCATGGTTAAGAGAACAATACATCAGGAACCACAGTAATTATTTATGTTCCAATAAACAACCCTCCCAAATATGTGAAAAAATTTTCCATGACATAAAACCATGTATGTACCCAAAACAATAACACTGGGAAACTTTAATATTCCCTATCACCAAAAGATGGATCAATAAACAAATAAACAATAAAGAGATTTCCAACTTAAACAAATCCATAAATCAAATGGACTTAACAGACATCTATAGAATATTCCACCCCAAATTAGCTGAGTTTACCTTCTTCTCAGTACATGAATTCATTTGCAAGCCCTAGTTGTCTTCTCATAGACTTTTTTTGGGTCTTCCAAAATAGGATCATGTCTTCTTTGCTGATGCAAAATGGTGGGATACAAGATCAAAACCTATAAGTCAATAGCATTCTTATGTGCTAATAATAATAGGACAGAAGAAGAAACCAAAAAATTACTCCCATTCACAACTTCATCAAAAAGAATAAAATGGGAATTAATCTAACAAGAGAACTAAAAGATCACTACAATAAAAATTACTGAACATTGAAGAAAGAAATTGAAATAGACCTACAAAGATGGCAAGATGATCCCTGTTCTTGATTAATGCAATCAAAATGGCTGTTCTGCCAAAAGTCCTATACAGATTCAACGCAATCCCCATCAAGATACCAATATCATTTTTTACATATTAAAAAAATCAATTCTCAAATTCATTTTGCATAACAAGAAATCTACTAACCAAAAAGGTGAAACATGTGGTTTCATAATACCAGATCTAAAGTTATACTACAGAGCTATAGTAACAAAAATAGCATGGTATTGGTATCAGAATAGGCACGAACACTAATGGAATAGAATAGAAGACTGAGACAAACCTACAAATCCTTCAACATCTGATCTTTGACAAAGGGGGTCAAAATATAACCTGGAAGAATGACATCCTCTTCAACAAATGCTGCTGGAAAAACTGGAGAGCCACTTGCAGAAATTTGAAATTAGATCCTTATCTCTCAACTTGTGCAAAAATAAGATTTAAATGGATTAAGGAATTAGGGATTATAACAGCTGACATACAATTGCTACAAGAAAAATTAGGAACAAAAGTCCAGAATGTGGGAATAGGCAATGACTTTCTCAACAAGATTCCCAAAGGAAAAGAATTAAAGTCAAGAATCAATGAGTGGGATGCCATTAAATGAAAAACCTTTTGCTCAGCCAAATTAGGCTGAGTGAAATTTGCCAAGCCCAAAGATTCAAGGGAGAAATATTTTCCCTCATTTTTTGGAGGCTAGAAAAGAACCTAGGCTTGAGTGAATGGTAGTCAAGTATATTTTCTAGACTCACCAAAGTGGAAGCAACATATAATCTAGGGGAACCATAGATATTTAGAGGGGAACAGGAAGGGAAGCATTGGGAGGGAGAGGAAAGGAAGGGAGGATAGGGAAAGTATCTAGGGGAGCAATCAAGTACATAGCTTACTCTTCACTCACTTGAGAAGCCAAATAATGCTTATGCAATATTTTTAATATATGTTATAGGAGGAAATATAGAAGAGTCAAGAGACTGAGGTATGGGTGATGTGGAGAAAATAAATATATGCCTTATAGCATCGCTGAAAGGGTGATTTGTAACATTTATTTCAGTATGTAGGATCAAAGAAAAGATACTTGAAAGAATGTATTTGATATTTCATAGAAAACCTGAAAAAGTACAAGGGGTGATTTATAAATTGATTTGGGCTTAATTTATATGCATTATGGGGTTGGTATTCTTCTCTCAAGCAGGCCAGATGTCTTTTTACTGGTTGGTGTTCTGCAATGGAGGATTCCAAAATGCCAATTTGTCTTGGGGAAAGATTTTCCAAAATAAGAAAAACTTCAGGAGGAGGAAGATGGCAAGCTGAAGGGAGGCAGCTTTTCCTGTGGCTCCCAGTCTGGATGGGAAAGTCCCAGTTTGTCTTTAGTTTTTCAAGGTGCATTCTGGGGAACATATCTATGAACTTCTAGTGCTAGTTTGTGAAGCTTTTTTGCAGGAAAGAGCTCCACACAACCTCCCTATCCCACTTCCATGGATTTCTAGATTGTACTTCCCCCCAACTACTGTGCTAACTGAAGTGAAGGTCATTCTTCAAAACTGGTATTTGCTGGTTATTGTAACATATTGTGAAAGTTCTCATGGAAGAAAACCTCTCCTAAAGGTGCTAATCACAATTACAATTGTTTTAGTTGATACTGTTTAGTATATGCACCTATAGGCTCGCATTTCTTCATTGACTGGACTGGAAGCCATTGAGCTGTGTTTCCCAAGTAGCACCCCAGCCCAACAAAGCACAGGCATAAGAAGCTCCAATAATTCTTATAACAGTAACTAACATAGTCGGTCTTCAAGCCACATCCTCTGTATCTGAAAATGAGGAAAAGGAGTAATTACTCCCATCCTCACCCTCACAGCTCCCCATCCAAGGACTCCATGGCAGGGGGTCCTAGAAGAAAACCAAGAAAAATGTATCAATATTATCATTAGTAACTCAATCAAGGAGTTGAAAGAATAATTAAGGAATGAGACCAAAGAATAGTTTCAGGTGACGAGAAACAACATTCATAAGGACATAAGGGAATAATTCCATGTAATGAAAGATCATATTTATAAAGAATTAGACATCCTGAAGAGAGATGTAGCAGAGCTATCAGAATTGAAAAATACTGTCAACCAAATCAAATCCTCACTAGAAGATACTAACACCAGAGTAAACTCAACAGAAAATAGAACCTCAGCCCTTGAAGAATGAACATCAGATAATGAAGACAGGTTGAGCAGTGTCGAGTTCAAGGAGGACATATCGCGTTCCCTCTGCCCGCAGAGAAGACGCGACACGTGGTTAGGTTGGGAGAGCTTTATTTGGTCGACCTTCTTCTTCCTCTCTCTTCCCTTCTCCTTCCCGAACTCCCTCTCCCCGGAAATCCGCCCACATATATACAGCTCACAGCACACGTGACCAATAGATTCGTATGCACCAATGGGCTTCTGACTTTTCCC
>PVKS010000617.1:59654-181186 GCA_004027875.1 Aplodontia rufa | reverse complement strand
TACCCATTTAACACATGAGTTCTTCTGGGGGAAACTGCAATAGATGAAACCCATAGTAGCTTATCTATGTGTTAGCATTACCCCTGGTTATCAAAGTTTATACACATTGATTGCTACAGTTTTGACAATGTTTCCCCCTCATCTGTATCCTGTATTGCAATATACTTCTAATAAATGTGGGGAAAATAAATAAATAAATAAATGTTGTTCCCATCAAAGTGAACAATTTTTCAAGTAGGGACCCATATCAACAATATGGAATCCCCCAATGTTTCTGTTTCCAAGAGCAGAATCACAGACATTCAGTCCAGCTGACCTGTCTATGCACACGTGCTTCCTACCTGAGTAATGATGGTGAGACTCTTGAGGGCTTTTTAAGGAGGCTGAGATCTCTGAAATTATAGAGAAGATTGGCATTTTAATTACTTGGCTGGAGATAAATACATGCTTACGAATATATTGCCTTCAAAGTTATTATTGAACAAGCTAATCAGAATGGCTTCTCCGTATTTGAAAAAGCTTGCCTAATATCCTTTAACCACATTATTGCACATGGTACCCTGACAGCTTCCAATCATCAATGTAATATCTCCAAACATATTTATATAGGGAATTGGAGAAAGACAGGTAATATTAGCCTCAAAGATGTATTTCCTCTGAACCAATTACACCTCAGGGTTGCAGAAGGCACTCAGCTGCCCATCATACTTCACAACATCCCAGAAGCACGATTCTCTGAGCTCCCTACCAAGACACAGTATCTGCAGAAAGGCATTATTAATGCCAAGTTATTAGCAGACTACTTCAGTGACCTAAAATAACAGCAAAATGATGAAAACACATTCAGAGGTATATACTATAAGCAAAGGAGCGGATGGATAACATAGCACCAGGGGTTTACTTGGCTATGCCAGGACTGTGTGCTGGGAACATCCTTCCAAATTTAACTCATTCTCTTCTGTCTGCTCCAGGCTAAATTACAAGGCTCCAGAGAAATCCTTTGCAACCATTTTGCCATTTCATAAAATCAAAATTAAAGTGGAGAAACTTTAGTCTCATGGTGCCTTATACCTAGTACAGTAAGAAGCATAATGAGTCTACTTTCATGGATCTCTCTGGCTTCTTGTTGCTAGAGAAGGAAAGGAGCAAGCATTGCTTCCTTCGGGGGTGCGTGGTAAAAAGTAAGATCAGCAGAAAAGACTTCCTTTCTGAATCCATTCAATAATCAAATGCATAGATTCAGCTCCCACTTTGGGGCTTGCTAGGCACGAGAGATGTGAATAAGCTAAGGTTCCCACCCCAGAGAAAAGTAAATGTGACATCCTAGAGAAAAAGACACACAACTATAATCATAATACTGTTTGCTAACTAATATAATAGAGGTTTCTGGAACATATTAACTCTACCTGGAGGGAGGACCTTCATGGACACTGTGAAATATCTGAAGGGCATCTGAATGTGACAAAGTTGAATGAAGCCAGACTTCAGCATTTAACAAGCTGTAAGACCTTATTCATCGTTATTCAACACGTTTATTAAGCAGGTTCTACTCCATGCTCAAGAGAAGGAACAAACACATAAGCCCGCTGGTTGTTTTACTCAGCTCTAGTTTGTCATTTTGGGCATAAGGTGCTATTTAAACCACAAAGGAAAAGGCATTCACATTCTATCTTTCAAATGGTATGCTCTTAATGAGCAAAGTGTAAAAAGGTGACAGAGTTGTGGACCAGTCAAAATGAACTCAGAGGTTATACTCACACTTATGGAGAAAACAGAAAAATCACAGTGAAAAGAGGTAATTGAAAAAAACCTAAACCACACCTCGGTCCTGATTTATCTGGAGAAAGATATTCAACTTTCTACTTAATTTTCTACTTTGTATTGTAGACAAAAATCATAAATACAAATTAACTATGAAATGACAATAAATCTCAATATTAATAAGACAAAAATAAAAATAAAATGTTTAAATATAAAAACTTACTGTCAACTCCATTTGAAATTCTCAATCTGTTTGGAAAAAAACAAAATTATACAGATAATACTGCTTTAAATCTTTTCACAATCCAAGAAAGGAAAAATTATGTGAAACAACAAAGAGTATGCATATATAAATAGCAAATCTATGTATGTACATCCATTTGAAAATATCAGTTACATCTCATCCCTACTTTCATCAAAATAGAAATTTACCCCCTAACTAGTTTCCTTGAAAAATAAACACAAGATATGCATGTAAGTCATTCACTGTATATGCCTAAAGCTAATTGAAAAGAGGTTTTTTTTTAATTAGCTATGTGATCACACAACATATATAAGATTTAACTGTGTTTGTGTTATTTTGGATCAATTAAACTAAAGGGTTCCTGAACTATGCAAAGGAGATGCCTACAAATGAGTCTGTGAATGTCTCCGGACAAGCCTACAAATCAGTTTCATTAGCCCACGTGGCCCTTAAATGTTCACAGGCTGAAATTAGCTCCCTTTAAATTGTTACTTGCCCTGCTCAAGTGCACAAGTGGCCATGGGCAAGTCTGAATAAATGCATTCAAAGAATATCTCCACTATTTAAGGTCCTTGGGGAAGAAAGTACAATTACAATTATTGTTTAATTTCATGCTGCAATAACCCACTACTCTGCATGAGCACAAACTATTGAACCTTTGGGAGAAGAAAGTCATGTGTCCTGTAAGTCTGGAGGCAGGCTCGCGCGGAGACCACGATGGCAGCGCCAGAGAAAGGCCATCTCCAACAGGGCTGACGCAAACCAAAGTCACCTTCTACCTACTTGGCATCAACTGGCCCCTCTGTAGATTTGAATTCTGCCCCCTAAAGCTGTATGTACAGTTAATTTGATAATAATACTAGAGAGGTCCTAAAAATACTACAAACAAAATGGAATCATCAGCCACGCACAGTGGCGTGCACCTATATTTCAAGCTTAGGAGAAACTGAGGCAGGAGGCTCACTTGAGCCCAGGAGCTCAGGGCCAGCCTGGGCAACCTCAAAAGACCTCCACCGCTTGAAAAAAAATACAGTTAAAAAGAAATAGAATCATATTTTCTTGGTTGCCTTTCAAATGTTATTTTTCTTAATAAATAAAATCCCATGAGGATTTTTCAGTTCCATACCCATGTGAGTTCTCCGCACATCTTTCCAGCCCATTTTCTTTCCCTCCCAGTTTCAATTCTTCACAGACTACTGCTTTGACAATTAGCATGTTGCCAAAAGACTAAAAATAAAAAGGTCACTTTTACAAAATAAAAGGAAACACATGGAGGAAAAAAGAGCAATTTTTAAAATTAAAGAACAAATATAATCAAGACGTCAGTCTTTTTCTTTTGGCAACACATATTTCCACTGTGAAGCACATTTACAATCTAAAAAGATATGATAATCATTATTCCATGTACTTTTTTTTGGACATTGAATAAACAAAATTTTTAATTTTCTATAGCTGTAGGAGTATTTTCAAATGGGGCTCAGGTGAGATACTATTGCCAGAAACAAGAAAACTTGGAGAACAAATTTTTTTCATTCTTGCTAGTAAAAGGAAAATATTGTCATTTGACACCCTTTTTCTTCCTTTTCTGACAAAAAGAAAAAACCCAAATCCTTTGTTCCTGATCACATTAAAAATAGAATCTAAAGACTTTTAAGGAGAGACATTGAGAAATACTCACAGGGAGTTCCTGGTGAGGCTGGTGCTCCTGGAATTCCACAAAGAGTTTTCGCTCAAATCCTGAGCAGAAAGGAAAGGCCATTTCATGGACGTGCAATCACCACCCCATGCTTACAGGAACACGACTGCAAAGCACACTCTTCGGAGGATAGTTCTCCCTCCTTCCTCTAGCACACCATTTCTCTTTTAACAAACAAACATCCTATACTAGAAAGATGCAAATGTTTGCGCAAAATCGGAGTAGGTCAATGTGCTGATGAACTTTAACAAACTGAAGTTACTTTTATGGGGATGTTACAGAGAAAATGTAATCTATGGAAGCTTTAAATAGAAATAGGGCTGAATGTACAGAGTCAGTCAATGACATGAAAAAGGAACGAAAGTCCAAGTGGACTTATGTCTGTGCATCTGTAGATATTTCAGGTAATGATGATTATTTAAAATTACATTAGGCCTAGGGTTACAGCATAGTGGTAGACTTCTTGCCTCACCTGTTCAAGGCCTGGGTTCAATACCCAGGGCTTGAAAAAAAATTACATCAGCCTTAAATTTACTTCATTCAATCTCCTATTTATCAAACTAATATTTCTTGAGATCCAGCATGTTCCAGATATCATTCATGGTATTATCTTTGTTAACCACTATTGATAATCTCACTAAAATGGAAGTTTAGAGACACAGCTAATGAAACTCATAGGTTAATGATATATATAGCTTTGAAACATAAGAAAAGATTGTGTCAGGATTTAAACACAAGTTCCTGCCTCAACTTCCCTCCCATAGTCTTACAATTTACTTGCAAAACCTTTCACAAATTCCATTCCTACAAGAATGTCTAAGATTGTTCATACATGTAATGTTTATATAGCTCCCAAGTTCAAACAGAAAATATTCAAACCAACACCAAAATTAGGTTTCTTGGGTTACTGTGACTAGATCACACATCCCACATGGCAGATGGCACCAAAACATGGCATAGGTCTGTAGATGGTAACAGAACTGGAGAATCTGAGCTTTGGAGAAACACCAAGAGGCCTTCACCCCGCAGCACTTGAACCCCCACTACCAAGACTGCAAAGAGGTTCGCTCAGCCTCTGCTGGACTAACCACTCTAGGCAGGAAGTTACTACTTCCAGAAATAAAACATTCCATCCTTGGAAAGCTCTAATTGCTAAAAATTTCTTCTCAGCTTGGGCTAAAATCTGTCTCCCAGTTAACTTCTCCATGCTGATTCTAGATCCACCTCTTAAAATCTATTGAAAATGTCCTATTTTTCTTCCATAGGACAACTTTAATATACCTGAAAACAGTTCCACAAATTCCTGAATTCTTTCTCGTTCATGCTACCCATCCCTGGAAATCAGGTGGATAGGAAAATTACACAAAGAAGAATAGCAAGGAAAGAACAATGTGGAAGAGTTGGGGAAAAAATCACACAAGGATTCACCTGAGCCTAGCCTCAAACAAAGATTCAAATTCAATGCCAACAAAAAGTCGAAGCCAATTAAGCAATATCAAGGTAAAAATGATACAGTCCAGTGAAGTGCCGCCTGCACCAATGCTTTTTATAAAACTATTACAATATTTTTTACCTCTTGAGACTGCTTTAGGTAATCACTGACTTGCAACCCATGTTGTTCAATTCCTTTAGTTTTCATTTTCTGATACATGTAAGGTTCCAGACCTTGTTAAAAAAAGAAAAAGGAAGAAAAAATTAGAAAATACATGAAAGTGTGTTACATTCAAATCACAGTTCCCAAATAGAAAATCTGAACACAGTACATTTCATTTAAACTTGGATGTAGTTTTCTCTTTCTGTTTTTAGCAAGGTTTATCAAGTTTCCTCCACCCTTCTTTCTTGAGTGATTGAAAGCTATATATTCTATTTCTATTCTTCTATAGTAACTTTTACATTTATAAACAACTTAAACTTCTCTATTAAAGTTAAGAATTAAATGATCCATAATCTGTCCTTCTATAAAACAACACCTTTAAGTAGTTTGTTTGCTTTGTTTTGTTTAACATTTACTCTCTCCTACACCTGACAGCCCATACTTTATTTAAACTATGTGCCAGGCTCGCCAGCACAAATCTATAATCCCAAAGACTTGTAGGCTAAGGCAGGATGATCGCAAGTCCAAAGCCAGCCTCAGAAACTTAAAGAGTCCCTGTCTCAAAACAAGAAATAAAAAGGGCTGGGGATCTAGCTCAATGGTAGAGAGAAACCCTGGGTTCAATCCCCAGTACCCCCCACACACACATACACACACACAAATTTAATAACAAATAATAAATAAATATGTGAAATGTTACTTATAAATTATTAGGTATCCTTCCTTATTAATTGAATCAAGCATCACAGTAGGCTAAACAAAAAAAAAACAACAAAAGAAAGAAAGGAATGCTATCAAATAGGTTTATTTTTTAGTCTTTTCTTAAAAAGAATAATGAAGATCATTATCATTGTATTTTTATAGCTGGTACCTACAGAGAGTTACTACATATAGAAGTTGCATAATAATTATTTAATAAATTATTGGTGGAATTATTTCTGAAGATACTTTTTAAATGTTCTAAGTGTAGGAAATCATAGTTGTATTTTTCATAATAATTTTGTTCTAGATAAAAAAATATGAAAGAAGAATAAAAAACAAAAGCCTACTGGAATGCCATAAAATTACAATAAAATCTATTTCAATATAACTGGTCCTAGAATCATGTACTTAGGTATGGGATTTCTTTTTTTTTTTTTTTAATATATGGTCTCTAGTGAATTGTAATTGAAGGCAAAACAATTGAGTTTTTGGGCCATATCTATAAATTGAGATGGTTCAGAATAATTTAGCTTCTAAAGTCTCCTTCAGGTTAGAGTCCACTGGAATCTCAGTGGTCCAACGGAAAGTTGAGTATTTTTTAAATATAAATCAGGGTTTCTCTGCCTTGGCATTGACTGTGGGGCTGGATAATTCCTTAGAGCAGGGACTAGTCCACACATTGCAGGATGTTTGGCCAAGACCCTGTTAGTCATTACCAGTCAACAGGTCTCCAGACCTTGCCTAATATTCCTTGGGAAGTGGTGGGGACATGCAAAATCACCACTCGGTTGACAATCATGGTCCTAAGAATAAGGAAGGCTTATAAAGAAGAGTAAGAGCATAAAATTTTAATATAATATCTACTTATATCTTAAATGCAGCATTTTAAATAATGTTAAATCTTTATGGTTCCTCTGTCACATAGTCCCTTCTGTTTTTGGTAAAACGAAGTTCGAAGTTCAAAGTTTTGATCCTTGCTCTCATTTCTGTTCATAATCTGCCTCCCCGTCCAGCCTGACTTCACAATTCCATGTCTGGCTCATGGTTTTCATTCCTAGCTGGTTGTCTTCCCTCCTTCACAAACATCATAATCATTAGGCCTAAAGGAAAACTAATCCACAGAATAAATACTCAATGTGGGCTGCAGTAAATAACCAATAATAACTCAATCCACTAAAGAGGGATCTGTATTAGGGTCGATGAACCTTAAGAATTATAAAATTTGATACACTCTCCACCCCATAAATCCAACTCAACGAACGCTCTCTAGGGAAAACACTCTGAGTATGTGAAGCTACCCAAATCTTAATACTTCTTTTCCAAATCCTAGTAACTATTTCTTTAAACAAATGAAATTTGTCCCCTTCATAAAAATTAAAAATAGAAATAGCTGTTTTTCTTCAAGGATTCTGCCACCTTCTCTTTCTTTTATCTGCACTTAAAATAAAAACAGAAACCACTAATGGTCTGAAGACTACACCCCAAGAAAACTCTGTCAGGGTTTTGGGAATCTAAAACCATACACTGGTACATACTTATCTGGCTACACTTGGATTCCAAGAGCCAGTTCTTGCTGCTCCCCTCTTCTGAGATGTTATTTTCTCCTGGTTCTGAATCCATTTGCTCACTTTGACAGCAGCCATTGATTGTTATGACCTGGACAGAAAGTCACTTGTTGGAACATGGTGACATTAATCTGAAAACATTTTGAATCACGTTAATAGAAGCACTGTGGTGGAAAGTGGTGGTTGCATGTTTGAATTCTGACAAACTCATCACTCAGGCTGGTAGGACACAGGCATTGTGTGATTTTTCTTTGCAATCAAGATTAAGAACAGGAGTTCTTGCATCTGCATCAGAATCGCCCTCAGATGTGGGGGATGTTAAACTTTGAATCACTGGATCCCACTCTCACGATCTACATTCATGAAGTCTGGGGAGAGGAAGAATTTTGAAGCTCTAAGAAGTTCTCAAGGGAAGCCTGGGCTGCTGGTTGGAGACTGAGAACAATGGTATAGAACAACAAAACAAGTGGGTGGGCAGGAATATGGATCCAAACAATTTGAGTTAGAATTTTAACCCTGTTGGAAGCTGGGTGAACTTGGGTAAATCATTTAAAGTCTTCATGCCTCACTCTCTTCGTCATAAAAATAATACGTGCCAGGCGCTTGAATGTAATCCCAGCAACTCAAGAGGCAAAGGTAGGAGGACCACAAGTTCAAAGCCAGACTTGGAAACTTAATGAGACCCTGTCTCAAAATAAAAAATAAAGAGGGCAAAAAATAAATAAATAAAAATAAATAAATAAATAAATAGGGCTGGGGATGTAGCTCAGTTTGTAAAGTGCCCCTGGGTTCAATCCTCAGTACCACAATTAATTAATTAACTAATTAAGCCAATAATATGGCTGTCCTATATACTTCCCAGGGACAGAGAATGAATTGGAAAAAATGGTAAGCCACAAAACAATAAATAAATGTGGGCTTGCAACCTTCAGCTCAGTTGCAATTCCTAGTTGAACTCTTGCTATTTGAACTATTTCAAAAATAAACCTAAATGCATTTTTTACAAGGTTCCAGCAACTCAAGGCATTTTCCCCGAAAGAGTAGCCTACCTCCTCAAGCTAATCTCTGAGTAAAAGGTGGTCTTACATAATTATCTCAATATTATCTCCTAACTTCTGCTTCTCATTCAAAAAAGGGGACTTTTTTAATGCATCTGGATTATTATTTGGAAAAATGTGTAAAATAGAAAAATGAAGCAAGATATTGAGACCATGAAAGGTGAATACGTACAGAACTGATAATTCAGATTCACTGAATAAAAATGAAAACAACATATCAGAATTTGTAGGACAGAACTAAATCACTGCTTAGAATTTTAGAGCACTAAATGCCTATATTAGAAAAGAATAAAGTCCCAATTGGTGACCAAAGCTTCTACCTTAACAACCTTCAAAAAGAAGAGTAAGTTAAACCCAAAGGAAGTACTAAAGAGAGACATCAGTGGAATATAAATTAGAGAAAAATCAATGTTTTTGTTTTCAAGATCAATAAAATAGAAAAACCTGTAGCCAGGTTGATCATGAAGCAGAGAAAAAAACATATTTTAAATGTTAGGAATGAAAGAACAATGTCAGTGCAGGTCCCACAGGCTATAAAACAATAGTAAGAGAACATGATAAACAACATTATGCCAATTAACCACTTAAATGAAACAGATAAGCTTCCTTGAAATGCACAATGAGAAGCTGACTCAAGCAGACTTTGATAACCTGAATAACTCTAAACCTACTACAGAAAATGAATTTGTAGTAAACTGGATGTGGTGGCACACATCTGTAATCCCAGAAACTTAGGAGGCTAAGGAAGGAGGATCACAAGTTTGAGGCCAGCCTTAGCAATTTTGCAAGACTTTGAGCAACTTAATAAGATTGTGTCTCTCTAAATATGAAAAGTTCTGGAGATGTATCTCAGAGATAGAGCACTCCTGGGTTTCACCCCTACTATAACAAAAAGGGAAAAAAAGAATTTGTAGTTAAAAATTTTCCCACAAAGATGGCTTTTACTGGTGAATTCTACTAAATATTTAAGGTAGAAAGAATATTAATTTTTTGTAAACTCACCAAAAAACTGAAGGCACATTCTCAACTCAGTTAGTAAACCCAGAATCATTATGATACCAAACCAGACAAAGATATTACAATAAAAGAGAAGTTAGACAAACATCCCTCAAGAAGACAGATACAAAAAAATCTTTAAAAATTTTAAGAAAATGAATATAATATACAAAAAATAGATGCAAGACCAAGTGGGGTTCATCCCAGAAAGATTGATTTAATATTCAAAATATTAATTCTAATGTTATAAAATTAATAAATATAATTCATAGTAAAAAGGAAAACTATCCAATCATCTGAGTAAATGCAGGAAAAGCATTTGATAGATGCTAACATTCATTAATAACAAAGATTCTCAGAAAAATAGAAAAATAGATCTTCAGTCTAATAGAGGACATGCATATAAAAACCCAAGGCTGATATTTAATGGTAAAGACTTAATACTTTCCCCGTATAAGCAAAAATAAGTAAAAAACACCATCTTTCACTACTTCTATTCATTATGGTCCTATATGTTCTGGCCAGCAAAATCAGACAAGAAAAAGAAAGAAAACAATTCCAGATTAGAAAAAAGAAGTAAAACTAAATCTGCAGCCCATCTGGAACAGCCCTGCTCAGGACCAACCAGGGGAGGCTCCCGCCTGAAGCAGCCCCGCCTACCTGACACCCCACATGCCTGTTGGTGCTTCTTTGAGCTCCTCCAGAAGGCGCTCAGGACACCACCAATAGGACCCCCATCTGAAGCAGCCTTGCTCAGGACCAACCAGGGGAGGTTTCCTGCCTGGAGCAGCCCCACCAACCTATGCCCGCATTCCTGTTGGACCTGTTTGTGTCCCGTTGGAAGGTAGGACTACATTTTCAAAAAGTTCAGATTTACAACCTTGAGCCTGGAACCAAAAAATAAACCAACATTAGGACCCAGACAGAAACAGCACCTGGAAGAAAGTGATCATCAAAGAGTTGGTGGCTGATCTGACCCTTTGACTGACAAAGAAAAACCACCTGGAGAACTGCCTACCTTCCCCTCAGGAAATCTCAATTCAGAGATCCACAAGAAGTTCTTGAAAATGAAGAATCAAACAAGAAGAGGTTCACCCTAAACCCACTCCTCCAAAAAGGATGCCACAGATAGGGGTCAAGATGAAAACCTTTTATCAATGATCTGATTATTAAAAGGAACAATGAGATAAAAGAAGATATAATGAACTAAAGGAGAAAACTCAAGAGATGAAAAACTCTATAATTAAAGAAATAGACATACTCAAAAAGGAAGTAACAGAGCTAAAATCCACAGTCAATGACGTGAGAGGAGCCAGGGAACCATTTAATAATAGACTAACTTCTACAGAAAACAGAACCTCAGCTCTTGAAGAAAGAACTTCTGACAATGAGGGCAGGCTGAGCAAGCTAGAGTGCACAAATGACAAAAAAGAAAAAAAAATCACAGAACACAAACAAAATTTTAAAATGTCTGAGATGAAATGAGAAGAAATAATTTTAGAGTAATTGGAATACAGGAAGAAACTGAAACATAAATGAATAGGATAAGGAACATTCTCAAGGAAATTGCTAAAGAAAATTTTGCCCATATAAAAATAGAGTCAGATATGCTCATCCAGGAAGCTTATAGGACCCCCAACAGGCCTTATCAAATGAGAAGTTCACCAAAACACATCATATTCAAAATGTACAACAGGGAAATCAAGGAAAGAATATTGAAAGTGGCAAGGGAGAAATGGCAAATCACATTCAGAGGCAAACCAATAAGAATCACATCTGACTTTACAGTTCAGACTCTGGAAGCAAGAAGATCTTAGAAGGAGATCTTTCAATGCCTACATGAACATAACATGCAGCCAAGAATACTATACCCAGCAAAACTCAGCTTCAAATTTGAGGGAGAAATAAGAACTTTCCATGATAAGAACAAACTTGTAGCATTCATGAACAGAAAGCCAGAATAACAAAGAATTCTCAAAGATAAAATTCAGATAGAACAAGCTAATATTTCTCAAAACCCACAAACAGAGGAAATTCAACAAAGGTACATGTTAACAACAGACAACTAAGACAGCACAAAATATACTAATAAAACACAATGAATATGAACTACAACCACATAACAATTCTAACACTGAATGTGAATGGTCTCAATGCACCAATCAAAAGACACAGACTAGCAGATTGGATCAAAAAGCAAAATCCAACAATATTCTGCTTACAGGAAACCCACCTTACAGCCAGTGGCACCCACAGATTAAGGGTGAAAGGATGGAAAAAAAATCTACCAGGCATACGGCCCAAGAAAGCAAGCTGGAGTTGACATTCTTATATATGAAAAAATGGATTTCAAACATAAATTAATCAAAATAGATAAAGAAGTCCACTACATCCTAGTAAAGGGAAGAATATAACAGGAGCAAATAACCATAGGAAATATATACTCTACAAACACCAATGCTCCCAACTACGTGGAAAAAATACTCCAAGATATAGAACCACTTGTGGACCTCAACACAATAGTACTTGGAGACTTTAACACTCCTCTATCACCAATAAACAGATCATCAAAGCAAAGAAACAATAAAGAGATCTCCAGTCTAAACAACACCATAAATCAACAGACTTAACAGAAATCTACAGAATATTCCACCCCAAATTGGCAGAGTGTACATTCTTCTCAGCAGCACATGGATCCTTCTCCAAAATAGATCATATTCTAGTTCACAAAGGAAATCTCAGCAAATATAAAAAAAAGTAGATATTACTCGGTGTATCCTAGCAAAAACCATGGCATAAAACACACATATATGTGGAGATTGAATAACACCTTATTAATGAAGAATAGATCCAAGAAGACTTGAGAACAGTAATTAAGGAATTCCTTGAAGAGAATGAGAATGAAGACACAGCATATCAAAACCTCTGGGCCAGCATGAAAGCATTCTGAATGGGAAAATTTATTGCACTGAGTCCACATTAAGAATCAGGAGAGATCCCTAACAAATAAACTTATGCTCCAACTCAAATCTCTATAAAAGAAAGAACAGTCTAATACCAAAGCCAGCAGAAGACAGGAAATAATTAAGATAAAAGCTGAAATCAATGAAATTGAGAACAAAAGAGCAATAAAAAGAATCAATGAAACAAAGAGTTGGTTGTTTGAAAAAATAAAATTGACAAACCCCTAGCTAATCTAACTAAAAGAAGGAGAATCAAACCAAATCAACAAAATCACCAACGAAAAGGGGGTAATCACCACTGACCTCCTTGAAATCAAACAGATTATCAGAACAATTTTGAAAAACTATACTCCTCTAAAGCAGATAATCTGGATGACGTGGACAAATTTCTAGACACATACAACATCCCCACTTGACACAGATGACATTGAAATCCTAAACAGCCCAATAACAGGCACCAGAAATCCATACAGCAATTAAAAGTCTTCCAAAGAAGAAAAGCCCAGGATCTGATGGATTCTCTGCAGAGTTTTATCACACCTTTGAAGAAGACCTAACACCTCTCCTTATGAAGCTATTCCAAGAAATTGAAAAAGAGGGAACTCTCCCAAACACTTTTTATGAATCAACCATAACTTTGATATCAAAACCCAACAAAGACACATTGAAAAAACTACAGACCAATATCCCTCATGAATATCGATGCAAAAATCCTTAATTAGGTTCTTACAAACCACATTCAAAAACACATCAAGAAGTGGTGGTAACTCAGTGGTTCGAGCATGTGCAAGGACCAGGGTTCGAACCCCAGCACCACATACGCAACTAAGTGTTGGAGAAACAAAGGGCTGATGAAAACATAAATCAAATTGATTCCCTTTTTCTCTCTCTCTAAAAAAATCTAATTCTATGGAGTTTGATTTATTTTTGAGCAAAGCCATTTTTTAAAATTTAAATATACTATACATAATAATGCCAGGTATATCGAAGGTAATAATTAAAAAAAACACATCAAGAAAATAATTCATCATGATCAAGTGGGCTTCATTCCAGGTATGCAAGCCTGGTTCAACATATGCAAATCAATAAATATGATTCATCACATAAACAAATTTAAGTACAAAAAACATATGATCATCTCAATAGATGCAGAAAAAGCCTTCGATAAAATCCAGCACCTATTTATGCTTAAAACTCTAGAGAACATAGGTATCAAAGGAACTTATCTAACTTTGTAAAGGTCATATATGCCAAACCCTCAGCTAGTATAACACTAAATGGAGAAAGGTTGAAAGCATTTCCACTGAACTCGGGAACAAGGCAAGGCTGCCTGCTTTCACCTCTTTTATTCAATATAGTCCTCGAGACCATGGCTGGAGCAATCAGGCAAGAGGAAGAAATCAAAGGGATAAGAATAGGAAGGGAGGAAGTCAATCTATTCCTTTTTGCTGATGACATGATCCTATATCTGGAAGATCCAAAAAGCTCCACCCGAAAACTACTAGAGCTAAAAAATGATTTGGCAAAGTAGCAGGCTACAAGATCAACATCCATAAATCAATAGTTTTCCTATATGCCAACAATATTAGGCCAGAAGAAGAAATTAGGAAATCAGTTCCATTCATAATATTCTCTAAAAGAATAAAATACTTGGGAATTAATCTAACAGGAGAAGTAAAAGACCTCTACAAGAAAAATTATTGAACACAGAAATTGAAGAAGACCTGAGAATATGGAAAGATGTTCCATGCTCTCGGTTAGGCAGAATTAATACAATTAAAATGGCCATTTTGCCAAAAGCACTATACAGATTCAACACAATCCCCATCAAGATACCAATGTCATTCTTTACAGATATGGAAAAAGCAATTCCCAAATTCATTTGGAACAAGAAACCCAGAATAGCCAAAACATTACTAATCAAGAAAGACGAAACAGGTGGTTTTGCAATACCAGATCTACAATTATATCAAGCTGTAATGTTAAAAACAGCATGGTATTTGTATGAAAATAGGAATAAGTACGTATGGAATAGAACAGAAGACTCTGAGACAAAGCCCCAAATCTTTAAACATCAGATATTTGACAAAGGGGGTCAAAACATAATGGAAACATGGCTTATTCAATAAATGGTCCTGGACAAACTGGATAGCCACTTGCAGAAAACTGAAAATAGATCCTTATCTCTCACCTTACACAAAAATCAGTCTAAATGGATCAAGGAATTAGGAATTAAACCAGCTACCATTCAACTGCTAGAAGAAAAATTAGGATCAACACTCCAGCATATGGGAGTTGGCAACAACTTTTTCAACAAGACTCCTAAAGAGAAAGAATTACAGTCAAAAATCAATGAGTGGGATGCCATTAAACTAAAAAGTTTCTGTACAGCCAAGGAAATAGTCAAAACAGTCAAGAGACAACCTACAGAATGGAAGAGAATCATGGCCTATGATCCCTCTGACAGGGGACTAATACCCAAAATTTACGAAGAACTCAAAAAACTCAATGACAAAAACACAAACAATTCAATCAATAAATGGACCAGAGAGCTAAACAGAAATTTCTCAACAGAGGACATTGAGCAAGCCAATGAATACATGAGATAGTGTTCTAAATCACTAGCAATCAGAGAAATGCAAATCAAAACTACCTTAAGATTTCACCTCACTCCAGTCAGGCTGGCAAAGATGAAGAATACAAATAATAACAAATGCTGGAGGGGTTGTGGGGAAATAGGAACACTAGCACACTGTTAGTGGAACTGCAGACTGGTCCAGCCACTCTAGAAAGCATTGTGGAGACTCCTCAAAAAATTGGGGTTGGATCCACCATATGATCCAGCTATCCCTCTTTGGGGTATTTTCTCAGAGGAGTTAGAATCACCACATTACAGCAACACAGCAAAATCCGTGTTCATAGCAGCTCAATTTACAATAGCTAAACTATGGAACCAACCCAGATGCCCCTCACTGGATAAATAGATCCAAAAGCTCTGATACACACACACACACACACACACACACACACACACACACACAGTGGAGTTCTACTTGGCTATTAGAAACAACGATATTGCATCTATTGAAGGTAAATGGATGGCATTGGAAGAAATCATGCTGAGCGAAGTTAGACAAACCCAGAGAGTCAAGGTCCAAATGGCATCCCTCATTTGTGGAGGCTGGACCTAAACCCAAGCATGAGAGTAAGGTAGGCAAACTCATGTATTAGATCCATAGAACAAAAATGCAAAATGTTAATATTTATGAAATACAGTTGCAAGATACTTCATAAGATATTTGAACAAGCTATGCTGCATACCTGTACAAAAATGGAAATGTTTAATCCCATTGTCAAATATTTTGAAGAATAACAAGGGATGATAGGAAGGGAGGAACAGGGGGAAATGTTGGAACTGAGATAAAGCAAGGTACAGTCCAAGCAGTTATAAATGTCACTGTACATACTATAGCCATATATATTAAAAATGATCTTCATAGGTATAAGAATCACATCACTGTATTTGGGTTTTTTAGGAACAATATAGGACCCAGAAGAAAGGCAAGGGATCAGGGGATGGGAGAAGGAAGGTAGAGGGGTTTCGGGGGGTGAGGATATTGAACAAATTGTATTGCTGATTTGTGTGCATCTAGGAATATGTGACAACTAATTCCAGCATTACTTAAAACTATAAAACACTAATTTTATATATATATATATATATATATATATATATATATATATAATTAAATCTGCAGAAGATATGCTCATTGATTGGGTGAGGAAGATAGGGGAGGAGAGAGGGAGGGAGGATAGGGAGGGATCTAGGGAGGTAATCAACAATGTAGCAAAATGTTTATCCCCCAGAGTATCCAAATAATACTTATGCAGTCATTCTGGGAAACTCACAGCCTAAGAATTAATATCGCTTATAGGAGTGAAATGTAGAAGAATCAAGAGACTGGGGTGTGGGCGATTTAGGGCTAATTCTGGTTTAAGAACATATGCCTATTATATTGTTACTTTAAATGCATTTATGATTGTACAATAACTCAATTCCTTAAAAAAATTTTTAAAAAAACCTCAAGAAGCTATAAAAATTTTATCAAATAAGTGAGTTTAGCAAGAATGTGGAATAAAAGACCAGGATAAAAATGTATATTTCTATACAATGTGAACAAAAAAACATAAATTAAAAAATTTAAATACTTATTAGAGTAATATTTAAATATATGAAATACTTAGATACATTTATCAAAAGATGTACAAGACATGTTCACTGAAAACTATAAAACATCACAGAAATGAAAAATCTAAATAGACAGATAAACCATGCTCATAGATCAGAAGGCTCATTATTGTTAAAATGTCAGGTTTCCTAAAACCAACAAATGGATTTATAGCAATTCCATTCACTATCCCAGGAAATTTCTCTGTAAAAATTCACAAGCTGATTCTAAATGTATATGGAAATGCCAAGAATATCAAACAGCCAAACTACTGCTTTTTTTTAACCTGGAAATTGAACCCAGAGGCACTTAACCACTGAGACACATCCCCAGCCCTATTTATCTTCTATTTTGAAGCAGGGTCTCACTAAGTCTCTTAAAGTCTCATTAAGTAAAGAGGGGATACATGATGTGTGCATATATGGAAGTGTAACAACAAACTCCTTCGATATTAAAAACTATAATAAAAAAATAAAATCTTGTTTAAAAAATAAAGCTTCACTAAGTTGCTGAGACTGGCTTTGAACTTGCAATCTTCCTGCCTCAGCCTCCCCAGCTGCTGGGAATGTGCCACCATTAGTTCAAACTGCTTCTGGAAGAAGGAAAATGCTAGGTCTTCAGTGCGTGATTTTATAATCCTTATATATTTACAGTGGTTCAGATATCATGATATTGGCATGAAGACAGACAGAAATTGGTCCACTCATATTGTCTATCTATAAAGTCAATGAATTTTTAATAAAGGTATTAAAACAACTCAACAGAAAAAAAGATAATCTCTTTACCAAAATAGTAGAAAAAATTGACATCCATATTCAAAGGAGAGAGAGAGGAGGAGAGAAAAATGAAAGAGGTATTCAAAGAGGCAGAGCTTAATTCTTATCCATCATTATGTAGAAAAATTTCCTAAATGCAAGAGCTAAAACTATAAAATTCCTTGGGGTGAAAACATAAAATTTTAATTATCTTGGATCTGACAAATTTTGCTTAACTATGATATCAAAAGCTTAAACTACAGAAGGAAAAGGTCAAATACTTGATTTCATCAAAATAAAAAGTTTACGTGCTTCAAAGGACATTTATGAAAATGGAAAGGCCAGTTACCAATCCAGAGAAATTATTTGCAAAAGCATATATCCGAAAAAGCACTTCTATCTAGAATCTATTAAAAAAAATGATTCAACTTTTTTTTCTGGGAATTAAACCTGGGAATGCTGTACCACTGAGTCACATCCCCCGCCCTTTCTAATTTTTTATTTTGAGACAAGTCTCTCTGCGTTGCTTAGGTTCCCCCCGAACTTGAATCCTCCTGCCTCACCCTCCTGAGTAGCTGGGATGACATTGCACCCAATGCAAAAAAAGCTAGCAACTTAAAATAAGACAGCAACCCAACTTTAAAAATGGACAAAAGATGGGAACAGATGTGACGACAAAAAAAGATATATAGATGGTAAACAGACACACGAAACAATTCCTGACAGCATCAGTAGCTACAGAAATACAAAGGAAGTAATCATGAGATATTACTACGTACCCACTAACATATCTAAAATAAAGACCATGCATACTAAAGACTGGTAAAGATGAAAAACAACTGAGATGCTCATAAGCTACAGGTGGGCATGTAAAATGTTACAATCAGTTTGGAAGTTATTGTTTTTTTGTTTTTTTTTAATTTAACACCATACCAGATATGGTGGCACACACCTGTACTCCTACCAACTTGGAAGGCTGAGGCAGGGTTGTGAGTTTGAGGCCAGCCTCAGCAACTAAGTGAGGGCCTAAGCAACTTAGTGAGGCCTTATCCCAAAATAAAATAAAAGGGGCTGGGGATGCAGCTCAGTGGTGGAATGCCCCTGCCTAGTACCAGAAGAAAACTAAACACCATGACTCTGACCTTCTTCTAAGTATATGCCAAAAGGAATTGAAAACATGTGTGTCCACAAAAGGATTTGTGCACAAATGTTCACACTAGCTTTTTCGGAATAACCAAAAACTGAAAACAACTCAAATGCTTTTCAACCCATGAGCAGATAAACAATCCATGGTATATTCACTCTGATAACTCATAAATTTATGTCTTCACTCTTTCCAGTACAATGCTGTTTTGTGTACATGACCCTCTACAATAAAGAGACACCAAGGTAAGGTGGGCTGCTGCCTCAATTGCTCAAAACTTAAATTACACAACACTTACCGGCACCTGTAGTCCTTGCATTTTCTTCTTTTTCTTTGACAGTCTCCTGTCCTTGGTTAGCATCTTTGCTTTGGCCCAAGCTGACCCTGTCTCTGAGGCTTGTGAATGACCTGTAAGGAAATTGGTTTACATGAGAAAAGTTAACAGTGTGGAGAGTGCATCATTTGTTTTACACAAAGATCTGATAATGCACAGAGTCACAGATTTTTTAAAAGCCAGCAGCAATGCAAAGGATTTAAGATCATTTTTTAAAAAAAAAATGTACATCTTACCTTTAACCTTACAGATCTTCATCGGTTTCTCCTTCTGGTGGAATGGAGAACTCCTAGTGGAGGGTCTGTCTCTGTAGAAGGGATTGACCCTAAAGGGTGTGTTTGGCTGGAGCCGTGGTCCCACCACCTCTGAGCAGCCACAGCTCTGGGCCAATCTTGTTGAGTTATTGGACAGGGATCTCTCTTGGATCTGAATTGAGCGTTGTTCACTCTGAGCGGAGTCACGACCATAAGCAGAGGGCAAACTGGTTTGCCATTTTTTCTTCAGGTTAAACACACCAGTTTCATCATCTTCTGAAAATGCCCAGTTCACATACCCACTGCCAGTTTGCATGCGCTTGGCTTGGGCAGGCAGAGAGGCTATCCTCGTGGGTGTGGGTAGAACTGACTGGTCCTTGTCTAGTCTGCCTGGTACCTGAGCAACCTGCTCAAACTGCCCTTTGGGTTCAGCCACGGCTGCCTGGTTTGAGATAGTTGGGGTCTGCCAGGTCAGGTGAATGGGGACCTCATTCTGGGGGACCTGTCCAGTTGCCAGTGTATCTGAATCTGCTCCCACAGCTGGTTTGGACAGAGGCAAGACAGCTTCTGCAGAAAAAGGAAGTTGCTTTAGATAAGAAGGGACCATGAGAAACTGGCCGTACTTGGACTGTACTTGCTTGCTAGAGGATACCCCAGAAGCAACTATATTTTTTTCTGTTTCTTGCTCTTCCTGGTCATCTCTTATATTGGAGGCCTCTCTCTGACCATCTGTAATCTCAAGAAGGGCCTCCCTCTGCACTCTTAGGGACTGCTGGCTTCTAGCAAGACTCTGCAGCAAGGAAGGGGGCATGCTATAATACTGGTATTTCTTCTCTCCAGGAGTCTCCACGCTGCCCAGAACCTCTGCACCAATAACATTGTTCCAGCTGTGGGGAACTTTTCTGTGAGTGTCATGCTCTCTGCTGGTCAAAAGAGCCTTATCTTCTTGCAAGGTGTCAACAGCAGAAAGGACCTTTAGAGTATCCACAGTCAGGGCTGAGAGGTCCTGTAGGTGTCCCACCTGGCTGTCCAAAGATAGTAAGGAGTCTTTTATAAAAGTCACCTTTTCATTCATTTCTTTCAGCTGGAAGTACATATCTGTAACCCTAATGAAGATGAAGAGAAAACCAATAAACGCATTAAGCCACTGGGAATTTTTCTTGCTCTCCTCCTGTCCTGCTCCCATCCATAGGTAATTGCTAACCCTTAGCTGCTTCCCTCAGTTAACCCGCCTTTGCCATCTTCTCTCTGCATAAGTGTACACTCTCATCCCAGATGACTTCACCACCCCTGTGATTCCCACTATGAATCCAATAAGGAAAAACTGCAAGTACGATTTCTAGCCCCTACTTCCTTCTAATATTTCAGAACTACATTTCCAGGTTCCTGCTAGTTATCCCTGCAATTATCTGATCAATTATTTCATTTTTATTCACTAATGCATTCATTCATTTGCATGACAAACACATATCTCCCATGGGCAAGCATTGTACAATTCTGAAGGGAAATTATGAGAAAAAAAACAAAATGATGGTAACAGAGTCAATAATCAGATGTTTAATTAGAAAAAGAAAAACAATTAGAGAACTTTAAAAAAAAAAACTCAACCTCTATAGTTCAAACAGGCTTTTTAAGTTCCAAACAAAATCCATTTAAGGACACCTATATGAGTATGAGGGGAATCTTTAAAATTTTTTTAACCCAAGAGTATGTTGTCTAGCCATTGAGTCATGTAAAGGCAGCACAATGTATCTTCAGTAGGCAAGAACAAAAGTAAGTTGAAATAGCATCACCATTTAATTCAAAGGGAGAGAAAGAAAGAAGAAACTATTGATAAACAATTATCTGAACCTGTCTCTGTAAATCTCTGATGGGGATGAGTTTTGTTTTGTGATCCCCAAAAAAGGCATAATGAAGACCGAACCCCAATATCCTAGCACATAACCCTTATTTGGACACAAGATCTTTAGAGAGGTAATCAAGTGTTTAAAAAAGGCCATTAGACTAAACCCTCATGCAACACAGCTGGTATCCATATAAAAAGGAAAAATCCTGGCCGAGACGCACACTCACAGAGTGAAGAGAAAGTGGAGACATACCAGGAGAAGATGACCGTGACCAGAGTGATGCACTGAGGATTGCCCACAAACACAGAAACTGAGTCAGGGAGGGACTCTTTCCCGGAGGCATCAGAGAGCGCCTGGTCCCGCCACACAGTTTGATTTTGGATTTATAGCTTCCAGAAATGTGAAACAACCAATTTCTGTTGATGTACAATACCCAATTCAGGGTATTTTCCTACAAAGGCACTAAAAAACTAATACAGTTATCAAAGCTTAACAATAATAAATTTAAAAATATATCTGCAGCAACTTGAGGCTAAGGCAGGAGACTCGCAAGTTCAAAGCCAGCCTCGCCAACTTAGCGAGACCCTGTCTGAAAATAAAACAGGCTGGGACTATGGCTCAGTACTTAAGCATTCCTAGGTTCAATTCCTAATATCCCCTAAAAATAAAAAAATAAATAAAAGTATATCTGATTTGCTTGCATAAAAGAAACTTGGATGCAAACATAAAATACAAAATTTTGAAACAAAAATAAATTAGAAAATTGATATTCTGATAAATGTGATGAAGCACTCACATCCCCTAGTAAGTCAAAAGTGTTTGTAAATTTTTGAAGAAAAAAAATACAAAGACTCCATGTTATGGTTTAGATGAAAGGTGTCCCCCCAAAGTTCATATGGGACAATTCAGGCTCAGAGGTAAAATGATTGGGTTATGAAAGCCTTAACCCAACCAGTGAGTTAATCCCTGGAACTATCAGTTCCAATCCCTATTAGGCGATTAACTGACAACTGAATGAAGGTAGGGTGTGGGTGGTTGGGGGCGTGCCTTTGGGGTATATTTTGTATCTGATGTGGAGTGCTCCTCTCTGCTTCCTGGCAATGACTTGACCGGCTTCCCTCTGCCACACTCTTCTGCCATGATGTTTAGTGTCACCTCAGCCCCAAAGAATGGAGCCAGCAGCCTGTGCACTCAGACCTCTGCAAATATGAGCCCTCAAATAAAATTTCCTCCTTCAAATTGTTTTTGTCAGGTCTTTTAGTTTCAACAATGAAAAAGCTGACTAAAATACTGCATTTATGGAGTGATAACATAAACCGATAGTTCAGTGAATATAAAATACAAAAGTTAGGAAACATGGTAAAATAATCAACCTCATTAAGTAATCAGAGATGAAAATTAAGATGACAATGACTATCTACAGCATCTGTTTTAAGTTAGCAAATTTATAAAATTTAAAACAGTGACAAGGCTTTAATTTTGAAATACAACATCTATAAAGAGGCTGTAGTTTCATAACTCTCAAGTGCACAAGTATTCATTACATTATCAGATAGAATATTATGCAGCCATTAAAAATTATACTTACACTGTTGGCACTCACTTTGGATAACTCTTTTCCTAATTGGGTTTTGTTTAGCTATTTTTTTTTAAAGAGAGAAGGACAGTGAGAGAGAGAATCAATTTTCATTGAGTTTTTCACATGGCTTTTGTTGCTCTGACACTTAGTTGTGTTCATGGGTGCTGGGGTTTGAACCCCTGTACTTTCAAATGCCGGGCAAGCACCGTATCCGCTGAACCACTGCTCCAGCCCCTTGATTGGCTATTTCTAATGGCAGGGGCAAGGCTACAGATGTCTGTTATGTTCTTCATAATGCATTTTTATATTTGGTATGAAATTTTATAAGAAACAAAAAAAGCTAAAGTATATATTCAAAGAATATTTATTTCAACACAGGATTTTGATGTAGAGGAGGGGAAATACACAGAAAACAATATGGTAAAAGTTTAACTGAAAATATATTAAAGACCAAGTGGCAAAAGGCCAACATTTTCACAGTACGCTCTGGCTTAGGACATTGTTTTTTCTTTATCTTCTTTCCTCATTTTGTTCTTTTATTTGGAGGAAACAGGCGGTAGTTCCAATTTCTCAAAAATGAAACCCTTTGATGAACATGACTAACGTAGAAAGAGCAAGGAAAGAAACCTAGCCAATAGTTTCACAGCTCACATGACCATCCGCAGTTATAAAAAGAATGACCCCAGTCTTATGCGGGGCAGGGAGAAGCAGGGATCACTCCCTGGGGAGCTGAAACACTCAGCTGTAGCAAGAAATTCCCAAAATAGTGTTAGACTCCCTGCCTCTAGAGCACATCTCAAGGCACAGGGAGTGAAAGGCCTTCTTCTTCTGGGAGCTTTGAAGAAAAGAATTAGAGAGTCAAGCAGGTGGTCTTTTCCATTTCTATTGTATTCTACATGGTTAGAACCCTCTCTTTCTTGCTTTTGCTATAGAATTCAATGTCTATAATGCAACTGTGGCTTAATAATTGCCTCCTGACCTTCAGGAACCTGCAAAGTTAGAATTGGCAAGGATGATGTGGGAAAGATCACACACGTATGTATATTCCCTTCCAAATATGCTTAATTGGAGCCTTTCCACCCAGCGCACTGCTTCATCTAATTCAGAAACAGTACAGTCTGAAGAGCGGTAATGGAGACTCATTAAGTTCCATTAGCCACTGCTGCATCAAACAGACACAATAGAAACCAGCAGCTACTCACAGCAACAGGTAGCAAGAGACAATAGAAACCTGTCAGACGAAGAACCTGGTCACCCCGAATCGGGTCGTCCTGCTTTTACAGGTACTTAGTTCCCTAAAGCACAATGTCCTATGAAACGCATTTTAATTATATTCCTGGGGCAGCGACTACATTAATTTAATCTAGGCTTTCTGTCATTCTGACACATAAAATAAATTCTTATCATTCAGGTTCCTCTTTGCAAGGTCTGAGTGTGGAGGAAAGACGAGGATGGTAACTTTTACTGTGGGCCTTTAGACAGGATTTTTTTTTCTATTTTTTTATTAGATGGATATAGAGATACAATTGAGGGGGAAACATTATCAAACATTCAAGAACCAACGTATATATACTTAGTTATCCAGGGCTAATGCCATATCATGGATGTCCAGTTGGGTTCCCCATGTTGCTGTTTCCCCCAGAAGAACTCCTGAGTTAAATGGATATCTTGTGGAGGGCAGAGATCTCCTTCTGAGATGATTCCCCCATATTCCCTCTCTCCAGTCTCCTAGGAGTTCTTCCTACCCCCTCCCCCACCCCGTCCCCCTCCCTACACCTCCAAGTATCCTAGGGAGTCATCTCCCTGTTGCATTGAGAATCATACAGTTTGAAGTTATTATGAGCTTAGCCGTCTAACATACTGCTTCCCCATGTATTCTAGCTTCCACAGATGAGAGAAACCATTCAGCCCTTGAGTCTCTGAGATTGGGATATTTCACTTTGCATAATTCCTTCCATCTCCATCCATTTGATATCAAAAGCCATAATATCATCTTCTCTAATGGCCAATAGTACACCACTGTATATAAGTACCAAAGTTTTTGTATCCACTCGTCAAGTGAGGGGCATCTGGGTTGGTTCCATAGTCTAGCTATATAGTACATATTTCCTTTGGAAACCATATACTCATCTAAGTTCTAATCCTCTTAAATCCCAAGATAAGAATCTAAGAGAAACATAATGGCACATGATGATTAATATGGTTAGGATTTTATTATTTTCAGCATAAAATTACTTGTTTGTAAAGGTCTGGTTCTCTGATTTTTCACTCTGTTTTCATCTGGCTTATGATACTTCCTTCTACTTCTCCTTGCCCTCCTCTGACCAAGTCTTTCTAGTCTTCTCCATGAGTTCCTCTTTCTCTGCCCTTTTCACAGGAGTTCGCAACTCCCAGGTTCAGCCCTCAGCCCTCTAGCTTCCTCATTCCACTTTCTTCCTTTGTGATTCCTTTCGTTTGCAACAACAGGCAGCTGCCTCCGACAACCAGCTCTCCCAAGGGACAGATGATCTCCCTGTCCAGTTCCACTTTGTCCCTAGGGCTTCAGATTCATCCGTCCAGAGCCTCCTGGACATCTCTAGCTAGATGTGCCCCAAGGACCTCAAGCTCAGCAAGTCCTAACTGCTTTCCCCGCCACCCTTCATACACTCTTTTTTTAATTAAGAAATTGAGTCATTGTACAATCATCAATGCATATAAAGTAATAATATGATATGCATATATTCTTTTTTTAAAAGAGTGAGAAAAAGAGAAGCAATTTTTATTTAGTGTTTCATGTGACTTTCATTCCTCAGACACTTCATTGTGTACGTGGTGCTGGGGTTCGAATTCGCGGACTCGTGCATGCCAGGCAAGGGCCATAACCGCTGAGCCACTGCTCCAGCCCAGTATGCATATATTCTTTTTTTTAAAGATCAAATGAAGTCATACTTTATGTTATCTTTTTTTTTTTTAAGAGAGAAGGATAGTGTGAGAGAGAGAGACAGAATCAATTTTTATTGAGTTTTTCACATGGCTTTTGTTGCTCTGACGCTTAGTTGTGTACGTGGATGCTGGGGTTTGAATCCATGTACTTGCGCATGCCAGGGAAGCGCTGTAACCGCCGAGCCACTGCTCCAGCCCGATATGCACATATTCTTAAATCAGAATCACCCCTTAGCTCCCCCCTTATTCTCCCTCCCTCTCCTCTCCTCCCTGATACATATCTATGATTTCCCTAGATTATGTGTTGCTACGCCTTTGTTGGGTCTGATACATGAGATTAACCACCTTTCACACAGGCCTGGGTTTAGCTCCAGCCCCCACAGATGAGTGAACTTTCGACCCCTGCCTCTCTGGGTCTGGCTAACTTTGCTCAGCGTGACACTCTTATCTTGGTGGTGCCACCTTTCACCTGACCGCCCCCACTACAGATCCAAAGGCATCCTGAGCTCCATCCTCTCCCTTTGCTCCACTCAGTCCCCACCATGCCTATGAATTGTCCTTTCTGATTGTGTCTTATTCACCCGATTCACTCAATCCCACCAGCACAACCCTTGGCTAGGCTGTGGGCCCCATCTTCTCCTGAAGGCCTGAAATTCAATCAGCTACATAAACACATATTTACATAAATATGATATCAATAGAATCATTGATATATAATAGTACAGAATTATATAAATAAGGCTTTTACCTGTGGTGAGCTATTTAGAAAGTTCTTAATATGATTCAGTTCTAAATAAAGTCATAGTTAAGTATTCACATCTATCTAATATTTGGAATCAGAAAAAAAATACATGCAGAATTAGATTTAACATTTCGCAGTCAGTGTCATGTATATTTTAAAATGAAGCAACACATTTAACATCTGTCAACTTGCTCCTACTGACGAGAACAATTCTGGGTTGTAAAACATGTACGAAGTCACATTTTAACACAAGGCCATGCATTTGCAATTAGCCATACCTCCACGATGGCTTTCCTCCCCTTGGGTTTCTCTACATTCATTCTCTCCAGTGCCTCTTTCATTTTCCTCAAACCTCTGAATGGTCTATTCCACGGCCCTCCCCACAAAGCACTCCTGCACAAGTACTCTCTGTCGGTGGCTTTGCCTCGGAGCTGTGTGCGCAGCCCTGCGTGCTTCCTCTTGCACCCTGGCCATCTTCTCTCCTGCTCCCTTTCCTGAGGGAAAAGCCCTGGTCCCCCACGAACCCAGCTTCCCAAGGACTTCCCTTCAGCAAACTGCCTCCTCCTGCTTCTGCAGCGCCTCACTTGCTGGTGGCTCATTTCCAGGGCCACTCTCACTTATCTTCTTGTTGCCACAGGAAACACGCACCAGGCGCTCACCATGTCCTCGTATTCCATCTTGGTTCCCTTTGCGCAGACACTTCTAACAAAAGTTGTCCGTCACTGCTGCTTCCACGTCTCTCCTCCCCTCACTACTTTAGTGAGGCTGCCGCCACTCTCCCAACCAACAGCTGCTGTCAGGCAGCCACCTATCCTGAGATCTCCATGGTTCCCCATCTGACCACGCCGCACTCCACCTCTGGGGACCCAGGCAGCTGCATCGCTGTTCCTTGGGCTGGGTACGCTGTTCCACCAAATGGCCCTGCCTGGCTGGCTCCTCTCATTTCCTTCGGGCCTCTCTCTCTCCTCCTCAAAATCCTCACAGGGACCCTCCTGGACCAGGCAATCAAAAATAGTCCAACCCAACTCCCACCTCTGCAAGCTCTCACACCACCATCAGTTCTTATTCCCTTAAACTTTTTCACTTTTCTTCATAGATCTTTAACTAATAGTAAATTATGTGGTTCCTTGCTTATTTTTGGTTGTCTACCTCCTTCATTTCTTTCATACACACACACAACTGCTACAAATACACACTAGAACACAAGCCCTGTAAGGACAGAGTCTCTTATTCTCCACTCATTCCTAGAAATGAGGAAACTGCATGAGACACAGTAGATGCTCACTAAATATATGTTAATTGCATGGATCACATAGGCTAATAAATGCATCAATCTGAAAGAACTCAAACCTCTGCGATTTGAAAGTGGATCTTTCTACTCTCTTAGATATTCTGATAGAATCAGACTTTAGTAGCAGTTTGGGAATTAAAAAAAAAAAAGATAAATATTTGTACCTTCCTGTTGTCACTCGGATTTGTTCCTCGCAGCTACAGTTCAGCCCTTCCATCTTCTCATGGAAGTATTTCTCCACACACTGCTCTTCAAAATCATAAAGTTTTTTCAGATCCTCCTTACTCAGATAGAGTTCTGTGGAAAGAATTATTATACATAAAATGAATGATCCTGGGGCTGGAGAAGTGGCTCAGCGGTTACAGCACATGCCTGGCACATACAAGGGCACCAGTTCGAACCCCAGCACCACCTACATAATAGACTGCAGAAGCAACAAAAGCCACATGAAAAACTAAATAAAATTGATTCTTTTTCTCTCTTTCACACTGTCCCTCTCTCTTAAAAAAAAGAAAAAAGAAAAGAATGATCCTTTCCTTTCCATTAATAGAAGCTGATACAGGGTATGCTGTGGTTTGGATATAGTTTGAGTTTTACCCCCAGAGGATCATGTGCTAGGAGCTTGGCCCCGTTCTGGTGGTGCTGAGGTAGTGGGACCCTTGAGAGCTGATCAGATCACAGGGCACCATCCTTGGAAGGGACAGATGTAGTTCTCACTGGACCAGTTAGAACAAGCCTGATCCCCACCCCTTGCTTCCTGTCTCTCCGTGTAAATAACCACCCCATGTATCCCGACCACTATCTACCATGTTCTGACGCAGCCAAAGGCCTTCACCACAAGCCAATCAGATGCAACGACTCAATGGACGTCCGGCCTCTGAAACTGTCCCTTAAATAGGCTGAACAAACTGAGGATTAGAGGCACTGATGCCCAGGCCGCCAAAAATTGACAGACTACATTTGCTTCCCAAAAAGCAAATTGCAAATAGCCTGCTGTTAACCAGAAGCCTTACAAATAACACAATCAACACATATCATACACAATGCGTGTATAATACATTGTGGAAAACATGGAAGAACTGTGAGCGATAACTTTTGACTGCGGTAAGCAACTTACAGAGAAGATGAACTGCTCACGCGATGCTTAGCGCGCCAGCATTTTAGTAGAGTCACAACACTTAGCTCACAGCAGCAGTGGGTGGCTACAAGGTTATCACAGTAACACTGCATGTAGCGCTTTTAATGTTACGTAGTTCTAATTTAATGCTGCATCTTTACATTTGTTTAAAAATTTTCTTTTTTTTCATCCCAAAGGATTTAAACAAGTTTATTATAAGTTGAGCATCATATAAATCAGTAAATATATAGAATATATGAAAATTTTAATCAGCAAACTGAAGAACAGTTTATCGATCACATTTATGTCAAACACAAATGAAAAATTTTTAAGCAAATGGTAATGGACCAAATCACAAAGCAAATTTCAGTAAATTTCAAGGGATTGACATACAATCATATTCTTTTCCACTCTTCATTTATCAACGTGTATGGTTTTTGTTGTTTGTTTTTTCAGAGAGAAAAGAGGAAAAATTTTCTCTTGACTGCAAATGGGGCCTTATATGGCCAAACTGATAGTTTGGACATATTTTATATAGTGATAAACTACTATCTACACACATTTTCTGCATTCATGACATGACTTTTTCTTCATTTTGTTGACATTTCTATGCAATTGGTCTTTGAGTTCTTTAAATTGTCACAAATCTCCAAAACCAAACCCTGCATGTAAGTGGAGACTGAAAGTAGAAACTCCTGTTGTTCAAATTCAACTGTAAACTTCATTTATTTATAAATACTTAGTCTCAGGTATTTTGCTGCAGCAACACAAATCAGACTAAGGGTATGAGAGGCTTTTCCTTCATTGGTATAAAAAATGATAGAACTTGGTTAGTTGTATTTAGCTCAGTGTCTGAGCACTTGCCTAGCACATGCAAGGCTCTGGGTTCAATCCCAGCATAAAATAAACAAATAAATAGTTTTTAAAATAAAAATGATAGAGGCTGGAGCGGTGGCTTGGCAGTTACAGCACTTGCCTGGCATGCATGAGGATGCAGGTTCGAACCCCAGCACCACGTACAAAACAAAGTGTTGGAGCAACAAAAGCCACATAAAAAACTAAACAAAAACTTATTCTCTCTTTCTCTCTCTTATTGTCCCTTTCTCTTTAAAATAAAAATAATAAAAATGATAGAAATGTAGCTTGCACAATAAAATGTTATCACATAATAAAAGGTTCCTAATTAATGGAAAAGTAGTACACAGAAACAGCTGGAAACACCAGGCTAGGTCTCTCCCACACATTCCTTTAAAATGAATTATATAGAGAGCATATTTTCTCTTCAGTGTTCTCAGAGGTTAGAATGTTTTCACACATTAATAAAAATTCGCTATATTTATATGCAAATGGGGAAAGATTTATCTTTTTTTTCTCTCTGCCAACTGCTTTAGCTATTGAAATGACAGTAAGGAACCTGGAGGTTAAATCAAAGTTAGAAGAAGGTCAAGTCTATTGAAATTAATCTAGTAAGTGTAACAAGTTTAACTTGTTACACTGTATTTGTATATGTCTTTGTATTGAAAACAGAGACATTGCTAATACCAATGACCAGTCCAAGCTGTATAGCTTACCTAACATATAATTATAACTGATTCGTTAAAAGACACATCATTTTATTATATCATAAGGTTAGCACGATTTTTTATCAAACTTCAGTGTTCACTCTCCATCTACCACCTTGATTCCCACTCCTACCTCATGGACAAATATATCATCTTTTCAGCAAGTTTCTAATACTTGGAACGCAAGAATAAAATGATGTTACTAAAAGGGTAAAATTTAAAAGTTTTATTTCCTTGAATGGTTTCACTTAAATTAGGGGGGAAATGATAAAGAAACCAGAAAAGATCAAGTCTGTTTTCCAACTTCTGACCATTTTTGACCAGAGCAATAGATTCTGATAAACTTAAACCCCATGGCATACTTGTTAATGACTTTTTTAAAGCTCCATTTCCACTGAATTATTATAATATACTCATAATCCATACATAAAATGGGTTCCTGGCTGACTCTTGGCACTCAGAGATTTGGTGGTAAAAGGTAAGACTGGCGATAGCATTTGCTTCCTGAGGTTGGTTTTAAAGTACTTCACAAGACCCTGCATAGCAGTGTACATGTAGTTCACTTTCTTAAATTTTGTCATTACCCATTACCATATTCTGTATACTGTAAACGCTCCTCAAATACTTGATGTCCAGTGTGTGGCAGTAAGTTTTATTCCATGATTTTTCAGTATTATAAAGGACAAAAATATATTAATTTTAAATTGAAAAATACAGCTAATAGAGAGTAATACTTAGTTGTAAAATGTGTTGCCAACTGAAGCACACAATATTTTCTGATACATGGTATGGAAGAATCTTTCAGACACTGGAAAAAAACTCAGTCTCTCCCACCCCCACCCAACTTTGCATAACAGAATCTCCTGTGAGTATGAAACTTTATCTGTCCTGATGTGAGCCTTTGCTGTGGATCCCTGAGGATCAATTATCCAAACAGCAGTTTCAGAGATAGGGGCACCTTACAGAGCGTGGAGCGTTCCTGCAACTGTCCACCAGGTGGCACTGCTGCCCGTGTGGAAATGTCTCTATCCTCAATACAATGGATCACAAGCAATGTCACGAAAATGTCCCAGAACTCAGGGTAAAATCACCTTCAATTGAAAAGTTCACTTGAATTTTTTATGTAATCATCCTATAACCCAAGACAATGGTGAGTCCAGAAAGCCTCTTTCATAGGATACGAGGAAGTCAGGGCACAGCCTAGCCAACTCCCGGATCCCTGCTGTGGTTCCCACTCTGTTTTAGGTTGCTGCACCTCTGCAGCCAATGCCTGGCATGGCTGTTAGAAGCCTAAAATTTACAGTACAATTGTAAGCCTCCAACTTAACTTCGGTTGTTCCTTAGCTTCCTTATAAAGGCTAAATCAGTTGGGAAGAAATTTTTAACAGAAATATCTTCAAAATGACCTAAGAGGAAATAAAGTACTTCACAGTGCCAACTACCACAAGCAAATGCATATGACCTTTCAACTCCATAACAACACACTGTAGGGGACAACAGGGGCACCCTATGCATATAAAGAGTCCCCTAACCCTTAAATGCAATTTCTGGGATCAGGAGTGTTTTAGAATTCAGAATTGTTCTTCTCTAGTTTTAGAAAAGTAATATAGTTGTATACTAATAATTTGAAACCCTTAGTTCAGGCTAGGGCAGACCCTGAAATCAAAACATTACTATTTCTGCAACAAAGTCATTTTGTATGGAATCATCCTATAAAACAATAAGTGGTGTTAAATCAGTTCTCTGCTCTGAGCCTCTCATGGCCAAATAAATCTTTCCCCAGTTAATAGAGAAAAAAAGTAAAGACTTTCAGTTTTCAAAGGTATTTTGGATTAAAGAATTAGGATATGGGGCAGGAGTGGTGGCTCAGGAATATGGTGCTTGCCTGGCATGCACAAGTACATGAGTTCAAACCCAAGACCACATACACAATGTAGTATTGGAGCAACAAAAGCCACATGAAACACTAAATAAAATTGCTTCTCTCTTTCTCTTTCTCTCACTGTCTCTCTCTCTAAAAAAAAAAATTAGGATAAATTATTGTGACTTTATGCTACTGACTTCTCGTAGGGTTTATATAGAAACAGACTTGACAGGAAACACAGAACTTCTGTACAGGGACAACAAGCAATATTCTCCTATGACAGAGAGAGTGACAGTCACATACAGTTAAGAATTGACTAAGAGGGGAGGGGGAATGGTTCAGTGGTAGTGTGCTTCCTAAGCTTGCTTGCGGGCCTGAGTTCAATCCCCAGCACCATGAAAAGAAAAAAAGCAAGAAAAGATTTGGCTAAACAAGATACACTAGGAAAATGCCAAAATATATAGATTTGCACTTTAAAGAAAAAAAAGAAGGTGAGAATCCATATTACCGTATTTCGGCATCCTGAATTGAAGTCCTTAAAAATCAGAAACATCGCTTTCAGAACTCCCTCCATCCTCCGCAGATGAGAACAAGTTACCCACAACCCTAATTAATCAGTGAAGAAAAGACTTGCTTCTGTATTACCCTTAGATCCCCAGACCTTCTGGAACAGCTTTGTGTTTGAATTCCACCTTTCACAACAGGGACATGAGTGAGAATCAGGTGATGACTCTCCAGAAGTTACTCCAGTGAGTTCCCACATCAACAGAAAACGTACAGGTTCCAGAAGGCATACAGCCTTTCCACATTCAAGCAGAGATCCTGTCCCTACCTGTTTGTTTCTTTCAAAGTGGCGGTTAATCTTGGCAAAAGGCCAGAAATGCAGTCAGCGTATTTACCTACCCCAGGTGCACTGGGGTCTACTGCTCATTAAAGGCACCTTCCACCCTTGCCCTTGATCTGATTCTCAATGCTCCAGCGTCTTCACCTTGGACCTCCACCCTTTACTCTCCTCCTTTCTCCTGCCCCACCAGAAGAAAAACTTACTTAATCCAACATCACCCTCGTCTTGGTCACGTGGAGCTCGATGACAGCACAGACGGTAGAGGAGGCGGCTCAGGTGGCTGAGCAGGATGAAAGGTGGGGGCAGCCAGGGCTTCATGTGGTAGGTCATGATGTAGCGATAGCGATTGTATTTCCACAGCTTATTAGAAATGGATTTCATATCTAAGTATACATGGCTGTAAATTGTAGAGAGAGAGTGGCAATGTTTTATTATGGGATCCTGAAGCACAACAGTTAAATTCTTTCTTTCGAGTGCAACTTTTCTGATCCCCTTGGTCCACCCCTTATTGGCAAGACACTTTGGATTTTCCTTTAAATTACATCAGTCATAGTAGGAAGATAGTAAATATTGATACTATAAGACTCAAGATAGAAATACTGGTGAGTGGTACAGGTACTCAAAACAACATAACAGGCCAGGTGCAGTGGCACACAGCTCTGTAATCCTAGCAGCTCGGGAGGCTGAGGCAGAAGGATTGTAAGTTCAAAGCCAGCCTCAGCAACTTAGTGAGGCCCTAAGCAACTTAGCGAGAACCTGACTCAAAATTTAAAAAAAAAAAAAAACCACATAAAGGACTAGGGATGTGGCTCAGTGGCTAAGGGTCCCTAGGTTCAATCCCTAGTACCTCCAACCCCCCCAAAAAAATATCATCTTTGATAACTTAAGTATAAGGTAAGTATAAGATAACACAATGGAATATCTGTATTAGCATTCTGCTTAGACTAACAAACTTTAGTTTCTTCAGGGAACGATGACAGAATAGAATTGGAGTGGGATAGCTGAATTTAGCAAATAAAAGCACAGATGAACTAAACTTGAGCAATGAAAAGAAGAAGGTGCCAGAACTATCCTGGGGAAAGCCAGCTTCAGATAAGAAGAGAAGTTTCATGGGATGCATCCAAAGGATAACTGGCTGGGTCAGAAGAGTGGGCCTCAGAGTGTGGCCACTGAACCAGCAGCACCTGCAGCCCCTGAGAACGCACCTGAGTTGTAAATCCTTAGACTCCACCCCAGAAATACTGGATAAGAAACCCAATGGAGTCAGTCAAAGGTGACGACAGCCTGGCTGCCAGCAGGTGGCGACCTTCACAGTGCATTTCAGGCTCTAGCACTCTTGGTTCAGACTCCTGTCTTAAGAGCCCCTGGATCTGGGGTCACTCTGCTTGTTCGGACCTCAGAGTGTTCATCTCTAAAGTTAGAAGATAGGTCCATTCCCACTTCGCTGTTTTTTGTTTTTTGATTTTTTTAAGGAGGGAAAGAAGGACTTTTTTAAAGTTCTTTTTAAGATAGAGAGAGGGAGGAAAAGAATGAGAGAATCAATTTTATTTATTTTTCCATCTGGCCTTTGTTTCTCTGACACTTGGTTGTGTACGTGGTGCTGCGATTTGAACCCGGGTCCTCGCACATGCCAGGCAAGCGCTCCAACCTCTGACCCATAGCTCCAGCCACTCTCAGCTTCTCTTTTGACACCCAATATGTTTGAGAAACAAAAACTTCACACCCTATTTAAATATTATTTTGAGATATCAAAAAATAGCCATAATATATCAAAATATCAACAAATGTTATATGGTCTTAAACAACCAGGCTAAGTAGATGACAGTTAACAAAGAGTCTTATAACAAATGCAAAGATATTTCCTCTTTACACAGGTGCAAAAATACAACATGTGTTTCTGAAGAAATACTATGATTTATTTTGCCTGCCTTCTCTACTTTTTTAAACTTAGATGCCATTCATTGATTTTCTTTTTCTTATCTTTGTTTAGTGAGATAATCAAGGAATAAAACACCTAGCACAATGCCTGACTTATTTATAAAAGGCAGTAAGGCTGGGTGCAATGGTGCACGCCTATAATCCCAGCAACTGGGGAGGCTGAGACACGAGGATCGCAAGTTTAAAGCCAGCCTCGGCAGCTTAGTGAGGTCATAAGAAATCTGGTAAGGTACTGTCTCAAAATAAAATGTATAAAGGGCTGGGGATGTGGCTCAGTGTTTAAGCATCCCTGGGTTCAATCCATGGTACCAAAAAAAGAAAAAAGAGGCAAGGCATTCAGAAAATGGCAGCCTCTTTCCAGTGCTTCACTAGGTTTCTTGCATTGATTAAATATCTATTAAACACACAGACACTCTTTCTTGTGTTTGGGATAAATTCATGAGCAAAAATGTAGAAAAATACTTGTTTTGTGGAGCTTGTACTCCAGTAGAGGAACTGAATAATAGAATAACATTATAAACAAAACATAAAACACATTATACCTATACTGAACATGAGCATTAAAAAAAAAAGAACAAGGGGCATGAGACATGCCAAGGAGGTAGGTGGAAGAGTAAAGGGGGCTGAATTTTTAACTCTAATGATTAAGTTAGGCCCAGAAGGGCAAGAGGGGATGAGCCACATGGATATCTGACAGAGGAGCACTCCAGAAGGAACAATGAGTATAAATGCATCTATGTTGTTTGAAAAACTGAGAGTGGCCAGTATGCTTGGAGAGTGTTATGGTTTGGGGTCCATGGGAAACAGGAGGTCTGATGGTCCATTTTCAGAATGCAGTCCTAACTTAAGGTTTGCGTATAAAAGGAAGCCATCTTAGGTAGGGAAACATGTGGTCAGAGATAATCCCTTTTTAGACTCCTTATCACATATCCCATTGCACCCGTAGCTCTTTTCTGCACCCACCCCAATTTTATAATAGCCAGCCATGCTGATTTGAACCCCTGAGTTCCTCCAATCATAGTGAAGGGCAGGGTTGTATCAGGTTGGAGAAACAAGCAGGTGTGCTGCTCGGCCAAGAGTGCTTGCTTATTGGATCCCCCTTTGTGAGCACCCCCTTTGTGAGCACACCCTTCTGCAGAAGTGAATAAAGTCCCCCTTTGTGAGCACACCCTTCTGCAGAAGTGAACAAAGTCTGTCTTGCTCACCTCAGAATTTTTAATGATTTTATTTCTAACAATTTGGGCATGGTGGCGCACACCTGTAATCCCAGAAGCCCAGGAGTCTAAAGGAGGAGGATCACAAGTTCAAAGCCAGCCTCAGTAACTCAGCAAGGCCGAGTAAACTAGCTAGTGAGACCCTGTTTCAAAATAAAAAATAAGAAAGGGCTGGTGGAGGTGGGCTTGTAGCTCAGTGATAGATCACCTGCTTAGCACATGTGATGCTCTAGGTTTGATCCTCAGCATTACATAAAAAAAATAATAATAAAACAAAGATATTGTATACAACTATAAATAAAATTTTAAAAAAGCTTCTTTTAAAAATACAAAAAGGGACTGGGATGTGGCTTAGTAGTTAACTGCTGCTGGGTTCAATGCCCTGTACCAAAAATTAAAAGAGAGAGATATGGTTTGGATATGAGGTACCTTCTCTGTGGCCTCTCTCTCTTTCTCTCTGTGCTTCCTGGCCGTCATGAACAGAGTGGCTTTCCTCCACCATGTCCTTCCCCCATAATGTTCTGCCTCACCTTAGCCCACCAGGAATGAAACCATGAAGCAAAATAAACTTTTCCTCCTCTAAATTGTTCATGACAGGTATTTTGGCCACAGTCACAAAAAACTGATTAACACAGAGGAACAGGTTAAAGGAAGAGTGGGATGAAGAATGATTTGAGAGGAAACAGGGAAGCTAAATCACATGGGGCCACCCGGGTCACTTTGATTTTTGCCCAGAGGGAAAACAGAGGCCACTCTATGATCTGGAGCAGAGGAGTGACATCGTCTGACGTGTTTTTAAAGGATTTTAACTGGGCTACTGTGCTGAGAACAGAATAGAGGCACTGAAGACAGAAGCAAAGGGTTAAATTAGGAGGCTCTACGGTAAGAGCAGGTCAGCGAGAGGCAGCCAAATAGGAAAAGGCTGTCTCGGTTTCTGAGTTCAGAGACTGGGGCGTAGCAGTCATTTAGAATGACTCCAACAGGTTTTTGAATAGCTGAAAAGATGGTATTTCAAAAGAAACTCACGTTCTTTGACCCAGATTCGGAAGAGACTAGAAGTAGAGTAAGTATACATTGAGGAAAGAAGAGAAATGAAGAGTATGGACATTTTAAACTTGAAAAAAAAAAAACCTCCGAAAGGGGGGAACCATGGAATGGCATCATCCTTGGCTTGCTATGTGAATATACATTTGTTCTTGATTGTTTGATAATGATTCCCTGCTAATTGTAAGTCCACATTCAACAAAGAAAAAAAAAACTACTACACTTCTGACCCGCGATGAAAGGGGGCAGTTGAATCTATATGACTACAACTTAAAGACAGTCGGGCTAGAGATATGACGTGGGATTGTCAAGATGCACAGGAACCAGGGCTGGAGCGGTGGCTCAGCAGCAGAGTGCTTGCCTGGCATGCACAAGACTCATCCTCAAACCCCAACACCACATATACTACAAAGTGTTGGAAAAACTAAAAGCAGATGAAAACAATAAATAAAATTGATTTTCTCTGTCTCAATCTCTCAAAAAAGAAGAAAGAAAAAGAAAAGAAAGAAAGAACAAATAAGGTCTGTCCCAGAGAAGAAAACAGACTAAGATACACTGGCAGCCACATGTAGAAAATATATCAAGAGCTCATTAGTCAATGCCAAACTCCATAAACTATTGTTCTTGAATGAACCTAACTTACTGTTTAATGGCCACTCATGGTCTCTTCCCCTGCTGGTTTTATTATGCTTTCTCTCTACTCATTATTCATTGATTCCCAGGCTCTGCTTCCTTCCTACCAGCCGTTTCATCCCCATACTTTAAAACCATAGCAAATAAAACATGGAACATACAAAAAACAGGTGACTTACTCAACCTGTACGTGAATCTACTCAACATACCTGTCCCCAGCTTATATTTAAATAAAATAAATGCATCTAATTAAAATCACCTACTTGAAGAAGGCAATCAACAAGTTCACCATGATGATGTATTGCACGAAGAGGTAGACAGCTTGCAGGAACGGAGTAAGAAAAGAACCCGGAGGGCAAGATGGGTCACTTTCACAAACTACAAAGAATGCAAATGAATGAGAAAGAAGATCAATTGCAAGACCCTCCACAGACACCAAGCACTTGAACTGTGCAGAATGCCACAAACTTTATGCACTTCTAAGATTTAGATGAATACTTTCCAGGTCAGTTTTTTTCACTCTGAGTATCTACAAATATTTAATTTCTGCATGTTGGCCAAACCCCATACGTACCATCTATATCTGAAGCATAGACTTCTCCATATATCATCCAGTAAGGCTCAAATACAATATCTCGAGCGAGTTTCCAAGACGGAGGCTCATGTGGTGAAAGGATAGCTTTGCGCGCCACACCAAAGCTCAGCAAGACGATGGCCATGATGATGACAATGTAGAACATGTTTGCTGTCTGCAAAATAGCACAGCTCAACTAGGATTTTATCATCAATTTGAAATTCAAAGCAAATCAAATACTAGCAGCCATCATAATTACACTTATCAATAACATTTTCTAGTCATTCGCTGAAACACCCTACTCTATAAGCAGCTAGATTTTCTTTGGCAAGTTATTTTCTTTTCTCTGCACAATACATGTTTTAAGTTACAGTGATCTATAGTACCACATAAGGATGCTCAGTGGAGACCATATTGCTTCTTTTTTAAGCAGTAATAAAATATGAGCAACTTTGAGTGGGGGATGCTGAGGGTTTAACCTAGGGGAACTTAACCACTAAACTACATCCCCAGCCCTTTTTATTTTTTTATTTTGAAATAGGGTCTTCTTAGGTAGCTGAAGCTAGCCTCTTGTAATCCTCCTGCTGGAATTACAGGCATGTGCCACTTTACCTGGCTGCTTCCGCCCGTTTCTTATCTCACCGCTATTAGGCTGGGACCATGAGACCTATTCGAGCCAACAGTTAAAATAGAGACTTGGGTCACTTCTTGTCCAGAGGTGTCAAAAGTGATCAGATTCTCCATCCTGCTCATTCTCTGCCATGGGAGGCCTTAGAAGCCACACATGGACATGATGATGCCACTGAATGGAGGGGTTCTATGCTCCTGAGTCACTGATGTCCTGAGAGCACCCATCAAACCTTAGGGAGAAATGACCTTGTGCTAAGTCACTGAGATGTACCAATTACTTCAGCACAGCCCATTAATAAATTCCAATGTCACCAAGGTTAGAGAAACATTTCTAGTCTGAGAGAAAAATGTAAAGTAAGAAAAATCTCTTTGGAGTCCTGCAGTTTCTCCCTTCTCTGTCACCTTCCTTTGTCTCAGCACTACCCCTCATTCTCCAGTACTTGCCCCTTCCCTGCCAGTGAAGGAAAAGCCAATAATAATGGTCAGGGTACTTGCCAAACGTCAGATGGAGAAGGCTGACATAACTACACAGCAAGCTCAGATGACAAACAGGAGCCAAGGGGGATCCTGGCCAGGAGCCACTTTGGGATCCTGGCTCCCGGACACAAACCCTTGAGGAGTATACTTAACTTTCATTTCCTTGTATGTAAAATGTGGATAATAATGTTACTCATCTCATAAAGTTCTATGAACACTAAGAACTTAAAAAAGTACCTAGTACTGTGTATTGCCCATAGTAAGCAGTATATTTGAGTATGGTAAGGGAGGGAGGGTGAGTGATAACAGGGTAAACAAACACTTTAGCAGAAAATATTTTTGGTGACAGCCTCACACAAATCTCAGGGCTCAGAGACTAATTTGATTCAATCCCATATCATCTGATAAATCAAAGGAATATCTGGATCGATGACCCAATATGTTACCAAAGGACATTTATTAAGCAAGCTTGTGGTTATTTAGAAAGCAGTGATGAAATGATCTGTCTGCACTTCTAGAAATAATTCCACAAGTTAAACTGTTCTGCAGGAAACATGTAGTTAGACAGAACCATTAAAACACAACACTTGCATATACAAACCAGACTGTACCCACCATTTTTGCAATCATGGTCACATAGGGACCTGCACGTTGATTCACAGCAAAGAAGTCCATGAGCTGAGAGAACCAGAATATGATGTCGATGCAGTAGAACAGTCTTCCCACTGTGTGAAAAGGAGGGCTACCCCACCGAAGGACAAAGCCAACTGCAAACAAGCCAATGGCCACAGTTTCCATTAAGTTCCAGTACTCACTAATCCATACCTTCACCTTTTGAGTAATCTTCCCAGGTTCTGAAATACAGATCTGAAGAACAGAGAGGAAATTTAAAAAGTGGGGTGCGGGAGTGCAGCTCATTAGTAGAGTGCTTGCCTAGCATGCATGAGGTCTGAGTTCAATCCCTAATACTGCCAAAAAGCGGGGCAGGTACATCAGCAGCTCATTTAAAGAGTAATCAGAATCCTGCCAAACCTCACATCACACAGGGATTTGAGACCAAAATTATCCTAGGTAACAAATTACTTAAACAATTCTGTAAATATGTTTTAATATCCATTAATTGACATTAATTAAAAATTAAAATAACCATTATTGTGTAGCTATTATTAATACTATTAATGCTAGACAGTCACTTGAATCCCCATTAGAAAAAAAATTCAAAGAGAAAAAAGTACTTTTTCTAGTTTTCAATAATCCTTAACTAAAATGAGGAGCACTAAGACAATTTTATTTATTTATTTATTTTTAAAGAGAAAAGGACAGTGAGAGAGACAAAGAGAATCGATTTTTATTGAGTTTTTCACATGGCTTTCGTTGCTCTGAAACTTCATTGTGTACGTGGGTGCCGGGATTTGAACCCATGTACTTGTGCATGCCAGGCAAGCGCCCTAACTGCTGAGCCACCACTCCAGCCCCAACTAAGACAGTTTTAAACTCAATATTATGCTGGGTGCAGAACACATGCCTGTAATCCCAGCAGCTTGGGAGGCCGAGGCAAGAGGATTGTGAGTTCAAATCCAGCCTCAGCAACTTAGTGAGATCCTAAGCAACTTAGCAGGACACTGTCTCAAAATTTAAAAATAAAAAGGACTAGGGATGTGGCTCAATGGTTAAGTGGCCCTGGGTTCAATTGCCAGTACCAAAATTTAAAAATAAAAAAAATTCAATATTCCAGTGGATCTGTGTAGCTATAATTCTATTATATGAGGTGAGCAGAATGCAGAGAATACTGGACTGAAACCAAGGAGTCCTGAAACTAGTTCTACAACTGCTATTTAGTGAGTTGTTAACAAGCCAGTAGGAATGTGATGCTGGAGCTCACTACTGTAAGAAATAGTCCTTGAAATATTTCATCAGACAAACCGAAATGTAAAACAGCAAACATGCCCTCTCAGAAGCATAAAAAATTCAGATATTTCTGTCCTAACTTATATTCTGTAATTTATAAATGCCACATAAGCAACTAGTAGGCAATATAATTACTAAAAATTACATTTGCTTAGTATTTGGTGTTGGTCAAATGGTAATAGGACAAAATAAATGTATGTAAATTCACAGATACAGAAATACATATATATTGACATAACTAAGTCATAACTATTTGTGACTGTAGCTATGATTGCATAGGAACATAAATTTTTAAGTGATTCATTGCACACTGGAAATAAAAATTTAGTTTGCTTTGATTCTTAGACAACTTGCCCGAGAGGGATTTTTCAGCTTCAATTTTCAAAGTTGTTTGGTAGGAACTTTCAAATGCCACATATGTGTTCCTTACATATTATTCAACTTTAGCCACTTATGTGCTGCTCTGTTATGTAAAACTGATACCATGTAGATAACGCTAGGCTATAAAAATCAATCAGACACACACACGCAAAAAAAACCACACACTTCATGGAAATCAAATAGTTGGCAGGTTAATAACAATTAGATACATCACCTGTCATTCTAGGACTGATAAATACTCTAAGACATCTGCTTCAGAGACAACTGCTTATGAAGTCCAGTAACCAGCACAAAGTATTGGACAAGGATGGAGCATTAAAATCAGGAATTTCCCCCACAATGATCTTGTAGCATTGCAAATCAGGGTCAGAATTTTCTGTCTCCCTCCCCCCTTGACATGTCCATTTGCATCACCAATCCTGAGAACACCTCTAGCAGAGGTAAGCAGAGGGCAAAGGTAGAAGGGAAAACTCACCTCCCTGACTTTCTCAATAGCATTGGTGAAGATGTAAATGACAACCAGCCACTCCTGCACGCTGGGTTGGGGCTGCATCTCCACCAACACAGTGTAAGTGAACAGCATGAGGAATGCCAGATAAGCCATCTGTGAGGGGACACAGATTCCCTGGATGTGAGTGCCAGTAATCATGGAGGATGCCAAGCAGACACAGAGAGAGAGGAGAAGAAACAGCCACGAACTTCAACACGAGAACCGAAAACACAACTAGGGCCATCTTCCGATTATTGATGACCTAATGTCAAGTAAATCACAGGAATATCTGGTTTCCTACTACAGGATGCAATGGCAGAAATGAAAATCACTATTCTCGGCTGCATGGAAGAGGACACTGTCTCATCCTGTTGACTCCACATGGGAATTTCCAGAACCCTGCACATTCCAATGTGGATACTAGAAGGCTAACAGCAAGCCAGAGAGAGAAATCACATGCCTCTCCTCCAATTTAAACATCAACAGCATGTCTGCCAAGCGTGCCAGATGAGCAATGTCAGTGGATGCATTTCTTGAAATACGGTGAATTATGACATTTACTACCACTGAGAGTCTAATTGCATATTGATTAAAATATTCTGCTTGATAGGAAAGTTTTGCCCAACTGTGAGCCCGTGTAAGTAAGAACTGTTCATGGATTATCAGCACTCAGCACTATGCCTCGCACATGGTAGGTGTTCAGTAATTGTTACATATTATACCTAGATTTCTAATCTCTTCAATGAATTAAAATGTAATGAACACAAACATACGTGTGTATATATATATATATATATATATATATATATATATATAGTGAGTAACTGCTTTGTAAACTTATCTAGTATTCTTATCTTAGGATATATTCCCAGAAGCAGAATAGTGGGACACACACATTGAAACTGAGACAAATACTAATAAATTATCCATCAGGAAGACTTTACCAGTTTACACGGTCACTAGCAAGATGTGAAACACGTACTCATTTAAACAGCTTCAGAGCAAAAACACAGTGCACACTGACCAACGCTTATTTTTAAAATCCTAGATCCGCAGAGAAATGTGTATGTTTGTTCTCATAAGATACACTGTTTTAAGTTTGATCCCTATTTCTCATGTTTTTTGAACTCTAAGTTGATAGGTCTGGTTTTAAGTCTAGTTCGGCATAAATAACATAGAGAATGACCTAAACCATTTCCGACTACACTAGAATGATATTTTCACAGGAGCTGGAATTTGGGGACATCCATGAAGGTTCAATTGCCTGTGAGTTAAAGAGTTATAGAAGAGGAGCATTTAGGAAAGTTAAGGTAAACTTAATTCATTCACACTTCTCTTGGTCTACATCTCCATGTCTGAACAGTTTTGATGACTCCTTAGGGTCATACTCTAAAAAAATTTATTCTACAAAAGCAGTCTTATTTACATTTTCATCATTGCTTAATGGTAGCCAGAAAATTATTTCCTTAATATTTACTCCAAGGCATATCTTAAGATTTTCATCTACTTGTCTCCATGTCTTTTGTTAATTATATTTTGCTAATTCCCTGCTTTATTTTAGAATAATGTATGTAATTTAACTATGTAATTAGTATAATTATATATAATTTAATATATATGTAATTTTTTTCATCGAAAGAAAATTGTATCTTCATTTTTTCTTCATGTTGTATTTTCAATTTTTTCCACATTTTTAATAAAATTTCAATTTTTTCCACATTTTTATTTTTATAGATATTGATGGGATTTGTTGCATATGTAAATTAATATATATTTATAATATATATCACTTATATACAGAAATAGTGTCCTCTACTAAACTGCAAGCTCCAGGGAGGCATCATTTATGTTTGACAAGCTGCTTTTCACCCACCTTTAGTGCCTAGAACTGTTTTTTAAAAAGAGCACAGGGCTTCCAGTTAACCGTAATTGAATGGTCTGACGACCTTATATCATCTTCAGCCATAATATTTTTTTTCTAGCATGTATAATGTATAACCATATGAATGTGACAGATTTATAAACAAAAAGAATATAAATATATCCAACAAATAAATATTGAACTAGAGAAAACAGTACAAGTTCCTGTAATTGAGAACAAGCTGGGTTCCTAGCAGCTGTTTTAAGTCCATTTGTTTATTAGGCTAGAGTGACATTTTACAAGGCTGCAAGCTAACAAGCTATTCAAATCTAGGCAAAATTAGGCTGCACTAAAACTCCAGGTATTGATGGCATTGCTTCTGACTCTCTTGGTTTCATTCCAATCTTAAAACATTTAAAAAAAAAAAAAAGTTTACATCCTTGCTTTTACATCACATTTGTAGCAAGATGCTGCTTCAATACAGCACACGCAGAACAGTCCAGCAAAGTGGTCGCCAAAACCAACCTAACATAACATGCTCAGCACTGACACCATCTGTTATGGTGGGCAGATCTGGATGGCTCTACTCTATTGCTCAACTTTGCTCCACTCTCTAAAAGCTCCTGAGATTGAAAATTTATAAGGAATGAAACACACAAATATTTAGTCTTTTGGGATTACTGCTTTTCCCAATAATGAAACTACAGTTAAGATATTCTCAGAACTCCTACTGGGATTTCTCGAATATTTTGTTGCATATTCATAAAAGCAGTGAATCTTCATTTTTGAAAGGAGATTTGATTTTTAGAAATAGATAAAAATCTTTCAATGTTCATATTTGCTCAATAAGTACATGAAGTAGGTATGCGGTTAGGCAAGTACGCATTGTGAAATATAACACATTTAGATAAATATCCTTTAATAGTCACACTTCAAATGTTTTAGAATTACAAAGCCTTGGCCATGAGCAATTTAACTAAGCATTAGAAAAATAAACACTGCTAAATAAATGTGAAAAGCATTCAATACATTTAAAGTGCATTTAAGTAAATGCTTTCTCTGAATCTCTACTATCCATTAGAGATTTTATATTTGATCACATAATTTGGCTTCTAAACTTTTTATTATCCTCTCTTGCATTCATACATGCAAGCTACTGAAGACAAAAACAAACACTTGTATTTTTGTCTACATCACACAAAGAATTATTATTAATAATAGCATTTCTTCAAAGAAAACTTGATTCAACTGTTGATTTTTCTTGCCCAAGATGAGGAAAGAATTCACTTAATTTTACAGATACTACTGTTAATCTTATTATTCTGCAGTGCTCCAAATGCTCAGTTTCATCTGCACTAACTCAACTCTATAAGAGATGAATAGGTGTGTTCTCCAATTCCCAAAGCAGTAGAACTCCACTCTAACCCCCTCAACCTGCTCTGATCCTCTTTCCTATCTCTTTTGTCCTCTCTCTTTCTTCCCTACATTTCCACATCTTTATCACAAGTCAGAAAATCACGGATGTCAGTGTCAACACTACCATGAACTCACTCATTAATACTATTTATATTGCTGTAATGAGACCAACCGTGTAAAAACAAAACTTCACAATGGGAGCGCTGTAGAACTCATAGATTTTCCTTGTCCAAGGAAGACTATGGGGCTCATTTGTTAAATCGATGTGCTGATTTTCATCCACTTTTTCATCAGGGCCCTTCTCCAAATCACAGTCATTCTGTAAAATAAATAAACAATTTTTAAGGGTATAGCTCAGTAGCAGAGCTCCTACTTTGCTTGTATAAGACCTTGAGTTCAACCCTCAGCACTTCCACCAATAATAATAACAATAATAAATGATCATTTTTATTAGCCACTTAATTCAAGTGTTGGCAGGTATGGACATCTAAAACATAGCAAATGATATAAATTAATTGGGCACTCAGTCTCTGATTACAGACTTAAAGGGAGAGAAAACTGCATATATTGCAAACATCTTTGACTAGGTAAGGAGCGTAGGATAATTCTGAAATTCAAGCTGGGTTCCCAGTAATCAAACCCAAAGTAAGAACAGTTTAAAGGATTTAAAAGTGGTCCCCATTCCTGTTCTGATTAATCTCCTCTAGCAGTAATTTTGGAACTTAGTGATATTTGTAAGATTCCTGTGAAATCAGTATCAGATGTTACATTGATGTCCTTAATAAAGAGGACAAGGTGGACATGAATAAATGATACATCTTCTCCAAGTCATAGGAAGTCAGCCACAGGGTTTGCTTAAAATTCTGGTCTCTGCCAGTTTCCCGTGTATTTATAGCCTTGAAACTCCTTGCCTGGAGTTCATAGGCACTCTGTTCTGGAGTTCCTTGAACACTCAGCAACCATATGCTGAGTATCCGTGTTGTACATGTATTTTTTTAGGGAAATAATTAAACCACTCATCAGCTTCTTAAAAGTTATGTGTCAGTTCAAAAGCGGTAACCTTTGTAGGTAACAAGCATGAGGACCCCCGGCAGAGCAGGGTCACCTGAGTGTGACCACACCAATGCCCACAGAGAACAGGCTTTAGAAAGAAGAAAGATGATAAATGAAAACAAAAAGCACTTGTAGTCTAGTTACCATTAAGAGGGAGAATACAGAGGCAGAGAGGAAAACAAGAGAGATGTTCTCTACTTTACTTCTATGAGACTTTAATTTTTACTGGGAAATGCACTAATTTCATAATTTTTAAAGTAATATTAAAAGAAAAGAAAAGAATATTCTCTGTTCCTTCTCATTCTACCCATGATATTTGTAAGATTCCTGTGAAATCAGTAACAGATGTCACATTTATGTCCTTAATAAAGAGAACAAGGTGGACATGAATCAATGATGCATCTTCTCCAGGTCACAGGAAGTCAGCCACACAGATTGCTTCCTAGTGTCAGATCTGCAAGATTAGCAAGACTTTTCAAGCCAAGAAATGAATCAAATTTTGCTTGAATTATTTATATAACTGCAGAAACATGATTTTTAGAAACTTGGGCATCCAGAGGGGTTATCCTCACTGCCTATTTGGTTGTGCCATTTCCTTCACTTTGTGCAGTGAGATTTAGGTTGTGACTCGAGATGTGGGAACTGACCTGGTTCCTAACCAGTTTGAACCAGCATCAAGTTAAAATGGCTGAACACCAATTAGAAAAGGCATCATCATACTAAGATTTTAATGACAGCAATACCACTTCAGAAAGACCCCAGAAATCAATTTAAGTAATGACCCTGTTACCAAATGACTTCTCTTTATTTTTTTCTAAGAGTGTTTTGTTAGGCCTCAATTGCTCCTGACAGTTTGAAATGGACTATATAGTATACCAAGTGATGATTGGGCCTATCTCTGAGTTGTCAACAATAAATGCCATCATGAAGACAATGTGGGAATGTAAATTCAGGCTCAGGACTTCTTTTTTTTCTTTTCCTTAGAAGAAGGTAAAGACAAAAATATTTTGCTTAGTTAACTTTCATTCCATTCAAATCTCTCTCTCTCTCTCTCTCTCTCCCTCCCTCCCTCCCTCCCTTTCTCTCTCTTCCTCTCTCTTCTCCACTTCTTTCTGCAACAGTAATTCGATACCAGCAAGTATGCAGAATGAAAGAATAAACACAATAATCAACTCTGATGCTGATATACCTTGATATTTTTCATTGTGATTTATCAACCTAAAACTGAGCTCATCTCTCTCCTTCCAAACCTACTCCATTTTCAATCATCCCTGTATCCCTTCCAAGACGGCCTTGTATACCCACCGACCTCTCAATCATATTTGCTTTCTCCCTTTTACCCATTCAATTGACTCTTGATTAAAATGTCTTTTCCTCTCCACATCTATTGCTACTCACTAACTCTCTTACTACTTCCCAGTGGAATGGTCTCCCTGACCCATGCTCTCCCTGCCTCCAGGCTGTCTTCATGCTAAACCACCCTAAACCATCTGTGCTCTGGAGGCAGCATAATTTTCCTACTGCAGTGGTTCTCCAGAGATTAAAACAGAATTCCTAGAGTAGAGCAAGCAGATCAGGAAGAGGATGGAGTAGAGGGAGAGGGAAGGTACCAAGGAATGAGATTGATCGAATTATGTTATGTGGTGGCTGGAGCAGTGGTTCAGCAGTTACAGTGCTTGCCTAGCATGTGCGAGTACGCGGTTCAAACCCCAGCACCACATACAAGACAAAGTGTCTGAGCAACGAAAGCCACATGAAAAACTTGGTTCTCTTTCTCTCTCTCTCTCTTAAAAAAAATTATGTTATATGCCCACGTATGAATATGTATAAGGAATATCACTAGCATGTATAATTATAATGTACCAATTAAGGTAAATTAATTAATTTTTAAAAAGATACAATTCAAGCCAAGCACAGTGGCACACACCTGTAATTCCAGCAATTCGAGAGGCTCAGGCAGGAGGATTACCAGTTTGAGGTTAGTCTCAGTAACTTAGCAAGAACCGTCTCGAAATAAAATATAGATAGGCCTGGGGATGTGGCTCAGTGATTAAGCACCCCTGGGTTCAATCCCCAGTACCAAGAAAGAAAAAAAAAAGATACAACTCTTTACTTCATAAGGCATACAAGACTCTTCACAATCTAGCCTCAACTTACTGTACCAGCCAAGGCTATAGATACTCCTTGCTTGTCTCATATCCTCCATAACAAACCATGGCACTCATGAAGTTTGCTGATGTCTCATTTCCTGCCTCTGTGCCTATTGTCTTCCTTGCCACTGAAATGCTCTTTTCCTGCTCCATATTCTCAAATCTCAACTCAAACACCACCTCCTTCATGAAGCTGTCACCAACTCCACCCTCACCTGCTGGTCCCTACTGAGAAAAGTCATCTTCCACGGGTAAGCCCACTCTGCCATCTTCCTATAAGTCATTCTAAGGCAGCCCATCCCATCCAAGTTCCTGCTTTTAAAAGATTGGCAGCTGGCTGGAGAGGTGGCTCAGCAGTTGAGTGTTTGCCTGGCATGTGCAAGGGCCTGGGTTTGATCCCCAGCACCATACAAACAACAATAAACAATTAAGTGTTGGAAAAACAAAAACCAGACAAAAAAATAAATAAAATTGACACATACACTCTCTCTCTCCAAAAAGAAAAAATAAATAAATAAAAGAAGAAAAAGATTGGCAGCTAGGAAAACTTAAACTTCTCTTGGCAAAGTCATTTTGCCTGTTCAAATTTCAATAAGGAGTTTTACAAAACCTCACAAAGCAAACACAGTATTTTGTTCTATACAGTTTTGGATCAAGAACAATGGCCCTCCTCCTATCACCAGACATATTTTCATTATATTTATATTTATTACCTCAAAGACACTCTAAAAGAGCATCTAAGCTTCATCTGCCTCTAGATTTCTCCCACAATACATAACGCAGATTATGTTCCTCAATTAATCAATCGCATTGACTGGATTAGCATTAGGAAATCTTATATATCCGACCAAAGTGTTGCTTTCACCCTCACCCAGCAAAATTCTAAAACTAAGTCAGCTAATGAACAATTTATTGCTTAAGCTAACTTCAAAAATCAAAGAAATCTTGTTCCTATGATTCTAAGTCATTGGGCAAGGTACTAGGGATAACCATTAGGCCACATCCCCACCCCTTTTATTTTTTATCTTGAGACAGGCTCTCACTAAATTGTTTAGGGCCTTACTAAGTTGATGGGGCTAGCTTTGAACTTTCAATCCTCCTGCCTCATCAGAGCCACTGGGAATTACAGACGTGTGCCACCATACCTGGCCATAAGTCATTTATATTAGAACATATTTGAAGCATTTTTTAATAAATTATTTAAATTAAATAATGGTGAAGTTTCACGAATATTCTGTTTAAAGAGAAACCCAGAGTGGCAGAGCTTACATCTGCTTCAGTTAATGGCAGTGTCCCTCAGAATCTTCTATCTTGTCTGGCACATGGTAGGTGACCCATTAAATATTCACTGAATTAATAAATTGATCCAAACCTACTAAGTGACCAACTGCTATAGCAGGACCACTATATTACCAAAATGCAATTCTCCAAGAAATTGTGAAAATTAACAGTGTTTTTAAACATTAAGAGCACCCTTAATTCCCAATCAAGGAAGGAATTCTTTCTCTGAGTCTTCCCTTTAACAATGGTTGTTTAGTGGAATGTTCTAACTATCTCTAATGCCCTAAGTGCTTGCGAGTTCATCCTTTTGTGAATTTTGTGAGTCAAAAGTGAAGTTATACCCATTTGCAAAGTACTGTGTGCCACAACCTGTAAGAAACTGCCAACGGAATTCCATATTTCTTTGAAGATAGGTAGATGATAAACGGCTTTCTTCATTGTTGGCTTGAATAACTGAACTAAACTTGACCACCTAAACAGGCATAAAGTCAAACAGAATACTTTCATATAAGGATGAGATTCTAGTTCTAAAGGGGATAAGCCACAGTACATTGTTCTCATTCCTTGAAAAAAAAATTTAGGGGCTGGAGCGGTGGCTCTTTGGTTACAGCACTTTCCTGGCATGCATGAGTACATGAGTTCAAACCACAGCACCACGTACACAAGGAAGAGTCCGAGGAATGAGAGTCACATGAAAAACTAAATAAAAATTGTTTCTCTCTTTCTCTTTCTCTCCCTATCCCCTCTTTCTTAAAAAAAAAATTAATTAAATGGTCCAAACTTAGTAAAGGTGTGATCCAGCTGGTACAGTCACAAATATGATGATTTTAACTACTTCAGATTTGTGAGAGATGACTTCTCAACACTCTACAGTGGTTGGAATGTACCTGGTGTCTTGGATTCTGACAACCCCTGATAGAACTCTCGGGCAGAAGGGCAGAAGTAATGGAAGGGAGGGAGGGAGGAAACAGGGGAGAAGGAAAAGAGAGAAGAGGGGGAATGGGAGGGAGGGGAAGGGAACACACCCATACTCATACCAGAGTGATGGTTAAAATATTTAACCAACCACTGAGCTGGCAGAGGCATTAACCCAATCAGAATGGATGCTCAACCAAACACAACAGATACCAGTCATAAAACACATTAATTACAATTAATTTTTCACTTACTATTTACTGAATGTACTTTTAAGTATCTTAATAAATACCTCATACATGCAGAGGTACATCAGACAAGACGTTAAAGATGCTTCCTTCAAGTCTAGGTAAGATGATGTTTACTACACCTCGTAGTAAATGACGATTTTATAAGCAAGGGCCCAAGTAGAAATGTAAACAGCAAAGAATATATTCAAAGCATACTGGAAACTTTCCAGTGAAGATGTGCTGCTGCAGAAGTAGCTCAAATTACCTATAACAGACCACACATGTGGAACTCAAAACCATCCTCTGCCATTGGATGCAACGTATAAAAAGTTCTGTGGAGTGGAACTGTGAAGATGGTCATGAATTCTAAACACACATCTCTAGAAACAAGGATATAAGGGTCATAAGGCATTCTTTGTTTCTTTAGACCAGTAAGTCAATGTATTCTACTATTCGCAAAGGAAAATGAAAATTTAGACATATGTTAAATATAATAAAGTCCTTGATTTTGGCTTTGAATTGGAAATGGGGTATTTTGCTCAATTCCTTATGGCAGTTAAGTAGGCCTGTCACAATGCTATGCTTGACAATATAATAAGATTAAGATTAGGCCAAAGAGAACCGCATGCTTGACTGATGAGTTAGAGACATTTTAGAATAACAAAAAACCCCAGAGCACATCACTAGCAACAGACATTTTTGTTTACCAGCTTACTATATAAACTTTAAAGATATGTATATTTGTGGACAATCAACACCATGAAAACTCAATTTGCTGTATTGCACTAACCATGGTAGCACTTTCTTTGCTACTGATGGTGTCCTGGTCACTGTAATGCCATGTAAACTGGAAATCCTGGGACTGGGGAACATGGGACATCTCAGCTTTGCTTTTAAATTCCAGTGTCAAAATGGTGGGTGGTAAAAGAATACTTATGATGATCTGCCAAAGAAAACAAACAAAAAAAGTAGGAAAGAATAACAAGATGCATGTGCTATTCAGAAAACAAAACTAAGAATTTAAGTGCATACAAAATATCAGATCCATTCCCATATAAATAAAAACTGAATATTTATATCCTGATTCTATATATATTTTGACCCAGCAATTTCATTTCTATAAGTGACTCTCTCAAAAATACTTATAAATACAAGCATATGTGGATAAGGATGTTCACTGCAGGGTCATGGGCAAACGCACAAAATTCATGACAACTTAAATGCTCATCTATACACTGACAACTAGCGTGGATCAAACTAACAGTGAAACACTACACAAACATTTAAAGACAAATGCAATGTTGAAAAGTTAACCCGGCAATATTGTTAAGTGAACATAAACTAAGCCATAGAATAACAAATATACTGATCCCATTTTTGTTTTTTTTTTACAAAAAACTTTAAACAAGCATACACATACATGCATTTTAAAGTTTAGAGACAGGTAGTACACCATACTGTTATTTCCCCTGAACAGGGTGGTAAGAAGTATCATTTTTCAAGGATTGCATTGTTTTAATAATTTTTAAACCTGTTAAGGTATACATTATCACATACAACATATTAAAATGTATTCATATTATAAAATCAAAATATAAAAATACCAAGTCAGATCTACCTCCCATCCTACACAAATACTTTTTCTGCTCGTAAGACTCAAGGAAGGTACAGATCCAAACATCCCAATTTTTTATTATACTGCTAACATTTATGAATTATTAAAAGTCTTTTTTCACAAGAATGTTTAAACTGTGTGCTGGTGCATGCCTGTAATCCCAGCTACTTGAGAGACTGAGACAGAAGGATTTCAAGTTCAAGGTCAGCAGCCTAGGCAACTTAGTAAAACCCTGTCTCAAAAAAAATAAAAAGGACTGAGGCTGTAGGTCAGAGGTAGACCACTTACCTAGCATGTACAAGGCCCTGGGTTCCATTCCCAGCACCACAATTAATAATAATAATAATTTTTATGTCCAACCCATATGGCCTTTCAAGGTAAAAAAAACGATTTACTAAATGCTGTGAAAATCAACTTGCTGATCCTACCTCTTTTAAACTAAAATTAAGCCTCAGTATTCTGAGATTCAGTGACCAAAAGTAAAATTAAACCTGACCATCCGCCATTCACGTCCTTGCCAACTGAAGTCTTAATCCTTGTCAACATTCATTTTCTTTTTTTATCATGCTAAAATGAATTTTTTTTTCTTTTGCAATGCTGGGATGGAACTCAGGGCCTCACACATGCTAAGCAAGCACTCCATCACTGAACTACATTCCCAACCCCTGCTGAAATGACCTTTTAGTGTTTTTGTTTTAGTTTGATATCCTAAGAAGACTCTCTGGGACTTGGGAAGTGGCCCATTGGTAGAGTACTTGCCTAGCACGCATGAGGCCTTGGGTTCAATCTTCTGTACCACACACACACAAAATCTAAGACTCTCTGGACTTTCTTTAGTTCTAACACTAGTTTGTTTTCTTTTTCCATGCAGAACCCCAAGCACATGTATCTTTCTATGGCTGGAAAGAATCATGGTTATCATGAACACTAATATTATACTGAGGAGCTGAGACAGGAGAACAGTAAGTTCAAGGCCAGCCTCAGCAACTTAGCAAGGCCCTGTCTCAAAATGAAAAATAAAAAGGGCTGGAGATGTAGTTCAGTGGTTAAACACCTCTGGGTTCAATCCTAGTATTTAAAAAAAAAAAAGAGAGAGAGAGAGTGAATAAAATTAAAATATAGTCATATGTAGCTCTTAATATTCATGTTTTATCTCTTTTTATTCAGTTTCAGAAGCACATTCTTGAAGTTGAGTACAACCTAAAACTTTAAGCTTAGCTTCCATGTCAAAGGTTAACTATCCTTATTAGTTAATTAACTTACTCTTGGTAATTTAAGATGAGGGAGAAGCAAAGAATTTGGAGACAGTGTTGTGAACAAACATGCTTGAGGGCAATCTTTTGAAATAGCCACTGTGCCCTGAAATAACACATTGGATGAGAATTACCACAGACACTGCTAATTTTATTTAGCTTATTATCTATTATTTTTGTTTTTGTTTTGGTGCTGGGAATTAAACCCAGGGCCTTACCCATTCATCCACGCTAAGTATCTACTCTACCAATGAACTCTACCCAAGCCTCTGTTATTACTCTTTTTTTTTTTTTTAAGAGACAAAAAGTGAAAGAGAGAAAGAGAGAGTCAATTTTATTTATTTATTTCATCTGGTTTTTGTCTCTCTGACGTTTAGTTGTGTATGTGATGCTGGGGTTCAAACCCAGGTCCTTGCACATGCCAGGCAAGTGCTCTACCACTGAGCCACCATTCCAAACCCCTCTATTAGTACTATTAAACTAAGAAAAACTGAGAAGTCTCATTAACTTTGTCAGGATTATCACAGGCAGTGGCACGTAGCAATAACAACATCTTGCATATTTTTTGTCTGCTTAACTACTTTCTCCTCTTTCACATGACTCTGTCTTCATAGCGGACGGGTCCAATCATCACCATTTTTGAAAAGTAACCGTGGCAATGGCAGACGAAGTTGTCTTCAGAGATGCCCCTGAGAAGATCCCGGCTCATCTGTGACAAGATTTTTAACTGGTTTTCTTGTGGGTACCCTTAGGGAACAAGAAAAAACTGGAGTTCTAGAAGACAGAATACGCTGGGTGTGGTGGCACACACCTGCAATCCCAGCAGCTCAGGAGGCTGAGGCAGGGGGATCGCAGCCTCAGCAACTTAGCAAGGCCCTAAGCAACTTAGCAAGTTAAGTTGTCTCACAATTTAAAAATGAGCTGGGTACATGTCTCAGTGGTTAAGAACACCTGAGTTCAATTCCTGGTACCAAATACACACACCACACACACACACGCGCACACACATGAACATGCACACATATACAGAATACCTTCACACTGAACCAACATTAAACTCCATAAGGCAAGTCAATTTACCTTCAGCCAAGTGTGTTTCCTCATTTTCAAGCACCCCACCCACATGTCCGTCAGCAGCATTTGGGTGCAAGAATGTGAAACAAAGGGGCGCAGCCCTCCAGACACAGCCAGTTTCAGACAGGTAGAATTGCTCCAGTTCTTGAGTTCATATGTCAGCAGCTTCATGGCCATGCGCTCGTTCTGCTTGAAAGCCTTCTCCAACATATCCAGGGCAAGCTGGCCAAACTGCCTGGGAAGAGAGCGGTGAACAGAGCTCCAGGAATGTTCCAAAAGAGTGGGTGCGGGACGCAGAGAACACCAATCAGGTTTTACTTCAGAAACACTAAGAATCCCAGTTTGCAGACGTGAGAGGGATGGCTGCTTGGGAAAGGGATTTCCCCCCTCTTTCATAAAGGAACAAAATGAAGAGGTTCACACTGTAGCATGCGGAATTTGGTTTAAACCTGAATTTCTCGCAGGGAGAAGCCACTGCATGCTACAGGCTACGTACTGCTGGGGGTGCACCTGCTGATAACACCAACAGAGAGCTGTTCTACACAAAACACTATTCAACACTGAACCAGCATCGGAGGAATGTTGTGGAGCTACTTTTTTTTCTTACTTTTTTTTTCCTTTTTACAAAATACCTAGATGACTTAAATAAAAAGCTAGACCTAGAGACACCATCAAGAGGTGCTTTCTCGGAAGAAAAGAAAAATCATCCTCTGGAATTTGAAATTACAATTATAAGTTGGTTTCCATTTTCTCTAGGCTTCCTTCCCTTCTTTCCTTAATACCATAACACCGTAGTAATTAAAGCATCAGAAACATTCCTAACTTCTTTTACCATTACTCTCTGGTTCTTGAACACAATACATGTGTTTGTTTTGCCAGCCTGAGAGTACTTAAGGCTAACAAGCCTTCATGTAGCTTAATGTCAAAGACTTTGACAGTGGGGGTGGGATGATTTTCAACATCATTCACTCCAAAAATAATTAACTCTAGATGGGAAACTAAAGCCTAGAATATGGTCAAGTGACCTGTCCAGTTAGCACACAGCTGGACTTAGAGACCCAGCTCTCTTGACCTAAAGCCCATCTCTCTTTCCTGTATCCCACATAGCTCCTTAAAATCCCTAAAGACCCTTTAACAGGAAAGTCCACGAAATGTACCATGTGATGGTAACGTGAGGTGTCAACATGACCCGATTAAGGAATACCTAGAAAACAGAGAGTATTGCTTGGGGTGTGTCTGAGGGTGTTTCCAGAGGAGCTTAGTCTGCAAGTCTGAAATGGACCAGGTGAGTAAGGGAGATGCATCCTCAGTGCTGGTGGGCACCCAGGGAGAACAAATATGGAAAGCAAATGGGTCTCTTTCCCTGAGGGCTGGGACAAACTTGTCTCCTGCCTTAGACAACAGAAGTCCAGGCCCTCCAGCCTTTGGGATCCAGGACTTATTCCAATGGCAGCTCCCCAGTTTCACAGGCTTTCAACCTGGAACTGAGAGTTCCCCCAGTGGCTTCCCTGGCTCTGAGGCCTCTGAACTTGGAGGGAGCCATGCTACCAGACTCCATAGATCTCCAGCCTGCAGACAACCTGGCATGGACTTCTCAGCTCCATAATCACATGAATCGATTCCCTAACAAATCCCCTCGCACGTATCTACCTCCACATTTTGTCGGCTTGTCTCTCTGGAGAACCCTGACTAATACCCATGGTAATAAGTCTATTTATCTTACAATTTCTAAGGTGAGGGAGATGAAAGTGTCTACCCATTCTAAGAACTGTCCATGTTTAGTGTGAAGTGAAGAGGTAACTCCTACTTTGAGTAATTTTTCAACTCTTCTGACGTGTCTTCCATCATGTTGCTCTCCTTAGCTTCGTGGGCCATTGCTCGGTAGAGGATGCAAGCAACCACCGCCTTCACTATGGCCTCCTCTCCATGCTGCCAGAAGAACATGGCCATCTTCTGCCTTTTCATGAGCACAGCCCAAACCAGCAGTTCATTGTAAGGGTAAGTAAAGCTAGTAGACTCGAGGTCATCGAACATATTTTGTATGTCTTTTGATTTCTTCCTTGATTTATGAGGAATTGCAGACTTTTCCTGTCAGAAGGTAAAATAGGGTTATATTTCCAAAGGCTCAGAAGCATGATATTTTACCTAAAATGACACAGCAAGTACCCTAGACATATTTTTTAAAATCACTCTTTTAAAAAGACATAGCCGGGTATAGTGGCCCACATCTGTAATCCCAGTGACATGGGAGGCTGAGGCAGGAGGATTGCAAGTTCCGGGTCAGCCTCAGCATCTTAGGTACTAAACAACTTAGTGAGATCCTGTCTTAAAATAAAAAAATAAAAAGGAATAGGGATGTTGCTCAGTGGTTAAGTGCCCCAGGTTCAATTCTCAGTACCAAAATTAAATAAATAAATAAAAATAGCACAGAAATAGTAATAGAACTCTGTAAACAAGCAAGCAAAATTAAACATTCTATAATGATCTATCCTTGCTGTATGGAAGGTATCCAGAGTTCCTAAGCTGAGATACCTTACATTTATGTGGCACTATTACTTTAGGATATACCCAATAACTATATGTTAACTTTGAATTTCTCAAGAAAATGTGTTGAAAAAATACATTGAATAAATGAGGTTATTTTTTAGAAAATCTCTAGCTTCACCTTAGCAAATTGATCCATTATTTCCCCCTTAGTTGAGGGTCAATAGTGTTCCAAATATATATCCAATCAGATAGGTTTTAAGTTTTCTTTCCTTTATTCCATTTCTCTAGTAACAATAATAGATAATAATGAAATAATTCTCCCCCTAGGAAGGTCACTCTTCACAGCTCATCTCAGATGCTGCTCAGATGTCACTCTGTATGTCTCTGACCCTCATGCTGTACTACAATATTACCAGGAGAAAGGTGGGACCATTTCTGAGTCATCACCATATCCGTCCCTACCCACCTGCCTCCCAAATTTAACCAAGTACTCAGAATAATGCCTGGGAAAAGAATAATTATTCAGTAATTATTCTTTACAATTTTGAGGGATTATAGCAAAAGAATTATAATATTTTCCCTTTATTAAAGGGGATCTGTGTTCATTAATGATGGCTAACAGTGACCAAATACCTTTTCATCCCAGGAGCCATGGAAAGCAAATCTGTTTCAGCCAACGTGGAAACAATTTACAAAGAAATGCCTAAGCTAAAGCATTTATCCCCAGAGCATAAACGGACTGAGAATACGAAGCAAATGGAAATATCAAGGGTGCTGTGTCCATGCACACGACGCTACTCTCACGGTTATCCCACAAGGATAGGCTGAAATGAACTCCAAGAAAGCCTCAGGGGAAAGAGAAGACACAAAAGGGCAGTTTTAGAGAACTGAAGGAGGAGGAAGTAGTCCTCACCCAGCTGGCCTGGGGGTAAGGAAGAGAAGGGTGTGGTATTGGGCGATGACTATAAATTCTTAATACCATGGCACAGAGTCACCTCTGGACGTGGGGGAGGTAAGGAACACGGAAGAGAAACTCAGGTGCAAGTCCAGACAGTCCTTTGGTTGCCGGTGCAGTGTCCTAAGCCCTTGCTCACTATTGTCAGAGGACAGCTGTGCTAAGCTAAACGGTCTGTTTACGGTTCCTCTGTTTGCGCCTCACTTTCTCCAACGCTCAATGAAGAAACCGTCTCAGTCTGAGAGAACAATTTTGTTTTCAACTCTAAAATCAAGCGAGTGGTACCTTGAACTTGTAAGGCTGGGCGGTTCTGAAGAACTGGGAATGCAAGGTGTTCTCATCGTATTCATTTTTATTTTCCAAGGAGCATCTACTGTGGAAAGAATACTGGGAGAAGTTTTGAGCAAAGCTGATGGATCTCTGGCATATGTTGTTATTTTGTTGTTGTTGTTGTTGTTTTAAGAAAACAAAAGAGGAAAAGAAGGTTATAGTGGTAACATTTTCTTCAAAGACAGTAATGAAAACTAAATATAATATTCTACTAAGTATCTAATGGTTCTGTTGCCCATGATTAGCAGTCCATCTCCGTAAGGATTACTTGGTCTCCCTTTTATTACGCACAGCGTTATGCCCTACCTCTTAAAGAACACACTCTTTTGTTCCCTAGGTACACCTGCATGCCTCCTGATGTGGAAATTCCATTGGAATCAATGAATGTTGATCCTTGGAACAAGTTCAAAATAGGCAATAAAGATTTACAGCCCTGATAAGGAAAAGTTCCCATTCACAAACAGCTCCAAGGAGAAGGTGAAGTTAGGAAGTGGTGGAATTTCGCCAGGTGTTATGTGCTTCACCACTGCCGGTTCAGCAGCCAGAACCAATAATAACATTAAGTCATTGCTATCAGAATGAGTTTTGTTTCATTAAGAAACAAAAACACAAAGAAGTGTTAAAGGGATCGACATAAACACAGGAGAGGTGCTACTTCTGTCTCTTGAGATGGCCCACATTGTCCCCTAAAGACATATTCCTGGTTTTACTTCCAATGCTTCTCACCCTTAAGAGAGCCCACATTCTCCCTTGAATGCGTCTCTGCTTTCTAAATATATCTCTGTCTGTGCCTTTAAAAAAAAAATGCTCATCAGTAGAGCACATGCCTGGCATGCACCTGGACCCAGGTTCAAACCCCCAGCACCACATACACAACTAAGTGTTGGAAAAGCAAAAACCAGATTAAAAAAAATAAAATTGACTCTTTTTCTCTTTTAAAAAAATTATATATATATATACACATATGCATATATACATATATACAAAAAGTACAGACTATCCTCGGTCCTTAAATCTGTCACTGGTAACCACACAGCAGTATTTGTTTTTCTCAATGAAGTAACTGGTACCTCCAAAATATATCCCTATGCCTCTGAAAACTTAACAGACAGAATCTTCTGGGTAATATTCGGGGTTCCATTTGTTTTGTGATGTCTTGTTTTTTTTCCATTACCTAAAACCAAGTTTAACATTTATTACTTTTTATAAATAAAGGTCCAGAGTGGCTGGATATTCCAGGCTTTTTATATGATTTTCCCCTAAGCCACCTTTCCAGTCTCATCCCTTGCAGCCTTCTGACACTTGTTTTCCAGTGACAAAGGTCACCTTGTCATTGCAAAAATACTCCCTGACATCGGGGTGCTGAGTCCCTCACTGCTCCTCCACTTGTGTCAATATAAATAACCCCAAAGTCCCCCTCCAATGTTGCCCTCATCTCCTTAGCGAGGCTAGGCATCTCCAGTCTGGAAAGGAAAGTTCATGACACAAACTATTTTTTGTGCTAATCTACTAAATAACAACTCTAAACTTATATTCTTAGACTTTCAAAACTATGATAGAAAATAAAATATTTGTTTCTACTTTTAAGAACTTTCTGTTTGCATCTCCCGATAAAATCCCTCTGTGTTTATCCCAAGGTTGTCATCTCCAGACCAAAGGTTATCAGGAGTTTATAGATCCGATCCTATTAAGCTTTTGGCTTCCAAATTTTCAAAAGAAAACAACCGGTCACTTCTCTAATAGTCCCACGGTATTGTTTTGTATCATTGCTAATTATTCAAAATGTTTCATCTAGGAGTTTCTAAACGCCTAATCTTGATGTTCATCCCACGCCAGCACTAAACGCAATATTTACCTGCGGCAGGTAACAAAGACCTACAAACGAGTGTCGATTTTAGAAGCTATTGCCATCCTGAGGTTACAAACCATTTTTCTAAAACTACAATTCCTAATTATTCTTAATTTCATTAAGGGCACTTTTCAATTATACTACCTTCTGTTTCCTGTACAGGGTGTTGTAGAGGGCTCTGAAATTTTTTCTAGTGTAGCTGCTTCTGTACGCTCCACCAATGAGGTATTCCACCACCAATCCAATGTCAATCAGGTTTATTCTGTAGCCTGAAAGAAGGGTGTGCTGCAACAAAAACGTAAAATTTTAACTTTCAGTTCTCTTCTTCTGTCTCTTTTACTATGCTTTCAGACAATAACCAAACTAATTTCAAAGAGGCCAGTTGTATTTATCTTTACAAACTAATGAATTAATATTACCAGCTATTGATAAAACCTACTTGTTCAGAAGGAAAAGATTTTAGCCTTAATATGTCTTTTTAGTTTCCCAGACAGCAAATGTAAGCTTATATATACATTCTCCTTCCCTCTCTCTCACATGAATACAAACGCATGCACACATACATTTGAATGAGACATAATTAAAATCTAGCACAAAAGATTATTTTTTACTAGAGATTATATATTTACAACAGCAAAAGTAAAGTCATGATGTATGTAGTGCATGTAGGCAATCCAAAATTAAAATTGGTTTAATTTTTTTTTTTTTTGTACCAAGGATTGAATCCAGGGGCACTTAACCACTGAGCTACGTCTCCAGCCCTTTTTATTTTTTGTTTTGACACAGTGTCTCCCTGAATTGCTTAAGGCCTCACTAAGTTGCAGAGGCTAGCCTCGAACTTGCAATCCTCCTGCCTCAGCCTCCCAAGTCCCTGGGATTACAGGCTTGCACCTATATACCCAGCTAGCATTGGATTAACTTTTCAGCCTCACTCTTTTGAAATGGCTATGACACCTTGCAGTGTGTTGAATACATCATATGTAAAATAAGAACATGGAAGGAAGTAGAACAAAAATAAATAATGAACACAGAATTACAGAAGCAAATGAGATAGCGAAACACGTGGCTGTGCCAAGAGAAATGTTATGGCTGACAGCAGGGCTGAGCAGCAAATTTCCAAGTACATGACTCTTATTCTAAATAAAAATCACTTTTGACCCTTTGTACTTTACATTACCACTTCTTCATACCTGTTCACTGTTAAACTGCCATTCATAGTAAAATTTTTTCGAAGTGAAATATTAACATCTCTAAAATGGACAAATGATGAATAACACTCACAAAAGTATGAACAAGAAATTACGTTTTATATATGTATGTGTGTGTGTTTGTATTCTTTTTCACATTCATAATTTTAAAAAAAGCATCAAAAATAACTTTCGTATTTGCTGCCACTTAAAGCGTAACTGCCAGGCATGGTGGTGCACACCTGTAATCCCAGGAACCCAGGAGGCTGAGACACGACGATAACAAATTCAAAGTCAGTCTGGAAAACTCAGCAAGTCCCTGTCTCAAGGGAAAAAATAAGAAGTACTGGGGATGCAAATCAAGGGTTCAATCCCCAATACTGCAAAAATAAATAAATAAACAAAAGCATCTTCAGCCTATTGTACTCCTTTTTCTTCAGTTTACTGTGATCCAGTTTAAAAGAATAATTTAATGACATCATCCTGATACAGCATAAATCAATATAAACTAAATTTGCATCAGCATAGATACTTTTGTTTGTAATTTACAAATTTGCCAGCTAAATTTCTGTTGCTCGGATTCTCCTACCAAGTCGACATCATCAGGAAGTCCACTCTCTATCCCACAATATCACAGGCTCCAGAAAAACGAGAGCAATCTTACAGTGTGCTTCATTGGGTTTTAACCATGGTGTCAAGACAGGAAAAAAAGGCAGTCCCAATTCTCAAGTCTGACCTAACTCGAAGTTAAATGAGAACATGAGCAAAAGCTGAGCAAGGGTGTTACACAGTGGGATCCCTCCTGACTGCCTAGAACGGTGCTTAGACACACAAAAGGTATGACAGCGTCCCTGGGCTGTCACAAATATTTGAAACAGTAAAAACAGAAGCAATGGAAATCACATGTTAGCCCTCCAACAAAGACAGCAAAACCATAACGTTCTGTATTTATGCTGGCAATTGTCACCAGGGGCACCACTGCTCTGTCACGTTGAGAAGAAGTTCTGATCAGAAGTGTGGTATGTCTCTGTTTCATGTTTTGTTTTGTTTCACAATTTTTTATTGTTTCTTTTTGGTAATACATAACCTTAGGATTCATTTTTACATAAAAAAGCATGGAATATAATTTACTCTACTTCAATCCCCAGGATTTCCTCTTTCCCTCCCTCTTTTCTCTCCCCTTGCCTGCCCTCTACTCTACTGCTCTTTCTGCTATTTACTTTTGGATTCTTTTTCTTTTTGGTTAGAGTCTTGTGGATGGACATGATGGTGAGATTCACTGTGATATATTCATGTATGTGCATCCTATTCATTCTTCTATTCTTCCCTTATCTCCTCTCAGAGAAAATACTTAATCTTAGACTTCTTCAGTGTGGCTTATTTCACTGAGCAAGATACTCTCCAGTTCCATCATTTTACCAGAAAATGCCATAATTTCATTCTTCTTTATGACTGACTAATACTCCATTATTTGTATATACCATGTTTTGCTTTTTATGAGCTAATGTCACTTGGTGGATCCAAACTAAAAATATAAAGAAAATTAAAGGAAAAAAAACGTGAGAGTGTGGTTTGGCAAAAAAAAAATTGTTTAGACTCATACTATGTAAAAAGGGTACACAATTTACTAGAAAATCCAAAGAAGCAAAATCTTGGAACTGCTCTAATCACAAAACAAAGTCAATATACAGAGATATTTTTACACCTCTATAATTAGGTTACCTGCTTTACATCTTGGACAAGATGATGCAATAGCATATTAGTTGGCCCTTGTTTCTGGAATAAAGAACAAGAGGAAAAATTACTTCCTGTGATCATCACGTGGTGCACTAGGAGCAGCACTTTATTTCCAAGTGCGTAAGTAGAGCGCAATACGGAAAATTTTGTTCAACATCCTTAGCAATGAAGCTTAAGCTATTTAGTTTCAAGGAAGATGTTTCCCAAGAAAAGATGTGTTTCGATGAAATATTTTTCTTTCTTTTTTCCTTTGGATGAAAACATTTTCAAAGCAAGATGTATATATAGTAGCTACCAAGGATGTTCACTTTATGTGGTAAGAGATAGAAATGAATTTAAAGAATTTTACATAACTATTCTTTATCACATATAAATGTTACATGATTACAAATCCTATGACACAAGTACATTCCATTATCAGGTATTTGTTGAAACCTTATTTTGTTCAATTGGGTTTCTAAGGGATTCAATTGTATATTTATAATAGAACACAGTGAGCAAGCCGGGCACAGTGGTGCACACCTGTAATCCCAGCAACTCAGGAGACTGAGACAGAAGCATCAGAAGTTCAAAACCAGCTTCAGCAGTTACAGCGCTTGCCTGGCACGTGTGAGGGTGAGGGTTCGAACCCCAGCACCATGTAAACAGCAAAGAGTAGGAGCGATAAAAACTAATGATAAACTAACAAAATTGATTCTCTCTTTCTCTATCTCTTAAAAAAAAATAAAATTAAAATTAAAAAACAGCCATAGCAACTTAGCAAGACTCTGTCCTAAAATAAAAAAAAATTAAGAGGGCTGGGCATGTTGTTCAGTAGTTAAGCACCCCTCATTTCCATCCCTGGTACGAAAAAAAGAAAAAAAAGGAAATAAAAGAGTGATCACTTACACTAAAACACAGGCAACAATATGACCATGTGGGTGCTCAAAGGAGTTGCAGTCAGTTCATATGTAGGAACAGATCACTGTGAACTAACTGGAGTAATCAAATCAGGAAGACAGGACTTGAACAGGTCATTGAAGAGAGAATAATGTTCAAAGATCAAGGAAGGATATTTCAGCTGCTTGAGCAACTCATGTTTTCACAATGAGTGAGCCTGAATAGTTTCAACAAAGGGTTTGCATAGGGAAGCTGCAGGAAGAGCACTTTAATAGTGGCCTTAGGTGAAGATACTTCAAATAACTCAGTGAAAGCAATTTGCTCTTATTCACATCTTAGCCTTTATCTATGTCTTAGTAGAGTAAAATAGAATTGGTAAGGTTTCTCCTTCAATTGAAAAGTCTGCATCTCTATTAAACTATCTTTGTACCTGAACATTCAAGGAGATAAGGAAAGCTTTTTTCTTTTTACTTTTTTTTTTCAATACCTATATTTTATTTATTAAGTTTAGGCAGTGCTGAAGATCAAACCCAGTGCCTCACACGTGCCAGGCAAGTGCTCTACCACTGAGTCACATCCCCAGCCCAAGATAGGCAAATGTTAAGCTGATTAACAAATAAACCTTAAAGGGCATGGCTGCTGAAGTGCTCCACACTCACCGTATTGTAGAGCTCTTCCAGTCGGGGGATGGTAAGAAAGCGATGCAGGTTCACTCCATTTTCTATCAAAAGCTTCACAAAATCCACCCGATCCATCACTAAAGCATCTAACATTGCTTGTTCTAGTGTGCCAGGCTTCATAAGGTACAGGTAAATAAGAAACACAAAGACAAAGTAGAAATAACAAAGAGATTACATGTATTTGCACTCAAAAACTACACAGAGGTAATAATTATAAAATACAGCCTTACTAAGAAATGTGCAGGACCTAAGTGAAAACATCTTAAATAAAACAAGAAACATCTCATGCTTTTGTATGTGAAAATTGACTCTGGTGAGGATCTCAAAGCCTCCTGAACTCATGTGCCCGTTAAACGCAATTGTAATAAAAATTCAAAGGTATTTTGTTTCATGATTCTTAATTTTTTTTGTAACATACAATTTCGATTGAAGCTTTACCTTGTATCTGAGTATAAATAGCAAGTTGAGCATGCTCATGTAAATCCTCTCCCACCTTAAAATTCCATTAAAAATTGAGCAAACGGATTTTTTTTTCTTCAAAGAAATTCCCAAGCAAGGGCAGGAGAGGTGGCTCAGTGGCAGAGCACTTGCCTGGCATGTGTAAGCACCTAGGTTTGATGCCCAGCACCACATACACAACTAAGTAAAGGAAAAACAAAAACCAGATGAAAAAATAAAAATTAACTTTCTCTCACTCACTGATAAATAAAAAGAAGAAGAAGGAGGAGGAGGAGGAAGAGGAGAAAGAAGGAAGATGAAGAAGAAGGAGGAGGAGGAGAAGGAAGAGGAGAAAGAAGGAAGATGAAGAAGAAGGAGGAGGAGGAAGAGGAGAAGGAAAAGGAGGAGGAGGAGGGAGGAGGAAAGAAAGAAGAAAAAAAAAAAAGAAATTCACACGCAAAAGGGAGGACCTGAATGGAGACAAGAGTATAACATTTTGGAAAGTGGAAAGCAATTGGTCAAATGGTAATTGACTTCCCAGTTCCAGGAAAGCCAAATACTGGAATGGGGAAATGTCAAGAACCAAACAGATCTATGTCACCAAATTCCAGCAGCATCAAAATGAAATAAATGTATTGGGACCTTTCCTGTCACCTTCTTCTCTGTTTGACTTCCATGCAGGGGATCAAAGCATTCTCTCTCTCTCTCTCTCTCTCTCTTTTAAGAGAGAAGGACAATGAGAGAGAGAGAGAATCAAGTCTTATTGAGTTTTTCACATGGCTTTCGTTGCTCTGACACTAGTTGTGTATGTGGGTGCTGGGGTTTGAACCCATGTACTCCATGCATGCCAGGAAAGTGCCATAACCACAGAGCCACCACTCCATCAGCCCCTCAAAGTATCTTTTATGGCAATATTACCAATGTAAGAGAAAGGACATGAACCTGCTGACATCTAGGGAGTCCCCAACAAAGGGCAGATCATCTACTGTGAAGTTCAAATCTACAGGAAAACTGCAACTAGAGGGTCAGAATTGCTAATGAGCTTTCTACCACAAACCTACCCCCTAAACAGAAAGACCAAAGCCATCAGATAAGAAAACATCAACTAGGAGGAATCAAGATAATGTAGGAAGAAAACTTTGGAAAGCAGTGTGGAGATTACTCAAAAAACTAGGCCTGGAACCACCTTATGACCCAGCTATCCCACTCCTGGGTATTTTCCCAAATGAACTAGAATTGACATATTACAGAGATACAGCTTCATCAACATTTTTAGCACCTCAATTTACTATAGCTAAACTATGGAACCAACCCAGATGCCCCTCACTGGACAAGTGGATTCAAAAACTGTAGTACATATATACAATGGAATTCTACTCACTATTAGAGAAAATGATATCATGGCATTTGCATCCAAATGGATGGAGATGGAAAAAAATTATGCTGAGTGAAATATTCCAAACTCAGAAACCCAAGGGTTGAATGTTTTCTCCCGTATGTGGAAGCAAGAATACACCGGAAACAGGCTGAAATTTGGCTAAGCTAATAATAACCTCAACATGGCTGAATTATTACATGAGCAAGGGGAAACTTGCCTTTGAAGCTGGAGGATGAAGGGAGGGGAGCAGAGAGAGGGGATGGAATAGGAGGGACATCAAGGCAGCTGGAGGGTGGGAGTAGGGGGATTATCTACCCAGTGGGGAACCTTCGACTTCCATGTGAAGCCCAACTAACATGAGGGTAATGTAGGGGGAAATGTGGGACTGGGCAGAACCCGAAGCGGGGAGATTATAGACTGACATCAGCCTGGGCTTGCTCTGTCATTATGCATTTGTTCACTATTGTGTGGTAAGGATTCCCTCCTAAATGTAGGACAATGTTGAAAGAATAAAAAAAAATCTATCATTAATATTCTTGGAAAGATAAAGTAAGGTATGTTATGGATATCATTAAGGACGAAGGGTAAGAGTACTATCAGAGAACATATTTGCTTTCAGGAATTACTAGATTAACTATATGCTCTCAGAAGAGGAAAGCTTCGTAGAAAGCTTAAAGTTGAGGAAATCTACAAAGAAAAGATATGGAACATAAAAAGATAAGATTAAAGGAGCAGTCCATAAAATTCAATATTCAGAAAATAGTAATCCAGAAAGACAATGCAAAAAAAAGAAAAAAATGGAATGTTATGAAAGAAAACATGAGCCAAGTTGGTATCATGTGCCAATAATGTATAACAGATATATAGGCCCAAATTAACACACACCATTGGGGCTGGAGTGGTGGCTCAGCAGTTTCGGTGCTTGCCTGGCAAGCACGAGGACCTGGGTTCAAACCCCAGCACCACGTACACAACTGAGTGTTGGAGCAACTCCAGCACCACGTACACAACTGAGTGTTGGAGCAACTAAAGCCATGTGAAAACCTAAATAAAGTTGTTTCTCTCTCTGTCCCTCTCTCTTTAAACACACACACACACACACACACACACACACATCATTGAGAAATCTCAGAATACTGAATTTTTTTTTTAATTTCCAGAGAGGGCAAAATTGGTCATAAAGGATCAGAAAACAGAGATTTCTGTTTCTCAATAGCATCCCTGAGTGCTAGAAGTAGGCATTCAAAATTATGCAGAAATTTTAAGTATGAATTAAAATATAACCAAACATATAGATGCTCAAAATATTTATCTCCTATACTCTCTTCTCAGGAAGTTACCAAAGGGTACATGCCATCAAAATAAAGGAGTAAGCCAAGAAAGAGGAAGTCCTGATCTATAGAAAACAGACACTGTTCCCCAGGAGAGGAACAAAGGAGATCCCCAACACGATGGATGTAGGTTCTAGGAGTGCAGCCAAGCACCGGGAGCAGAGGCAATCTGCCCACGTTGCAGTCATGAGGCCTCCAAAAGAGAGGGGCTTCTAAAATTGATGAATCAGAAGATGGCCATATAACATCATTTAGAAGTAGGAAAATTTAGCTAGGCACATGGTGCCACATCACATGTTTGTAATATTTGCAACTCAGGAGACTGAGGAAGGAAGATTGCACATTCAAGGCCACCCTGGGCAATTTAGTGATCCTGTTCTGGAGTTGTAGCTTGGTGGTTGAGCATGCCAGGGTTGAATCTCTAGTACCACAAAATAAATAAATAATACAAAGGAAGAAAAGCAGAAAGAGAAATATGGAAATTTATAAATGTCAGAACAGAACAGAACATCCCAAAATCTCAAAAGTAGTAGGTTCCTTATGGAAGGAAATTACTTTAAAAGAAAAAAAAAACTTTTAATATCATTTGATGTTTTAAACAATGTGCATGTATTAGTTTGACCCAAATACAATTTACCCAAGGTATGGTCACAACTTTAATTTTTTGTAATGGAATGTTAATAGCAATTATCATTACCATTATACGTAATCATGTTTTCTGTTTTCACTAATTTCTACCCTGAGCATTGATTATATTTTAATGTAAAATGAGAAAACTTTTAAGTTTTAAATAACAAAAATCTATCCATTCAAAAGATAAATTAAAAATCTTTTCATTGTATCTTTCCTCCAACCTTCAATTCATTTCAAACTTCCATTAGGCTACAAACCTAGGGAAAAATTATTTTCAGGGAGGCAAAGTAGATGAGAATGTCTTAGCCATCCCTGTTTGCCCAGACATTAAGATGCTCTTCCTATGTGCCTTCCAAATATCTATGTCTCCTTCGATTTTCTCTCTGCCCCTCCCTAACAGAACAACATGCAAAAGATTTTATCCAAATGGCTTCGTTTTCATTATACCTTCCAATGTTGTCCATAAATTAGGATATGTTTCTTGGCAATGTCCATTCTGTCCCAAGTCATTGCCAGATTTAATTGTTCTAATGTTGATAAATTTGTGCCTATGGTAAAAGAAAGGAACAATCATATATTCTATTCAAAATATCCAAGCAGCAAGCACAAAGTGTCCTGGAATGTGAGAACAGGAAGTAAGGAACAATTGCAAATTTGTTCAGTTACTCACCCTTGAACAAAGCTGTTAGGATTGCTAAGTCAAGGTCTTGCTGCTCTTCAGAATCAGCATCAAAAATGATAATCTATAACAGTTGAAAAACAAAAAGCCATCTGCTCAGGAACCACCAAAAAAATGTTTTCAGATACCCACAGAATTCACATTTGAGCTAATGAATTGAGGAAATCATTCCTCATTTCAAAACATAGTTTAATTTTTTAACTTAATAAAACTTTTTTAAATAGAGTGACCAAGAATGGCAAGCACTTGGGATAACAAGAAACTATAAATTCCATGCATGTTAGCAGAAACATCTGTGAAAAAACATTATATTAGTTCACCATGTGTATGCTATAATAAAAAGAACTTCAGTGTTAATCCCTAATGTAAATAAGATCATTTCTCCTTTTGAATGGATATCAAATGAAATCCTTTTGCTCACCAAACTTAGAAACTAAGACTTGTGCTTTTTAATGAGAAATGAATCCTCAAACATTTGTCCCAAAATAAGTAAGACAGTTAGAATTTCCCCGGAGACCAAGTACAATGAAGAACATAGACATCCTTCGCAAAGTCAAAGTGTCCAGAGCATCCTGATTGTGACTGCCTTTTTTTAAAGACAAATAAGAATTCATGAATATCTTTTAGCCTTTCCAGATAAAACTATATTCCATACATCGAAAGAACGTGGCTTAAAAGGAAAGAGCCAGCTCTGACAAGTTTTGCTCTGCCGTCCCTTCTGCCACGTTCCTCCATACCACGGGCCCAGAATCAATGGGGCCAGCTGACCTGGACTAAAACCTATGAAACCATGAGCCAAAATAAACATTTCCTTCTCTAAGATGATTTTATCAGGTATTTTGTCAGAATGATGAAAAGCTAATATGTTTCTCCATAAAGATTTAACTGTAATGTTTCTACAGCTTCACACGCTGGTTCCCTTCACAGTGTACATGAATAAAATCAACCCTAGATTGCCTGGGAAAACCAATCCTACAACATGCAAACCCTGTAGCTGCTTTCTTACCCTCTCTTGGACATTACACTGAGCATTTCACTAACTAATGACAGGAAGTGGCAATCACAGTGGCTTGCTCCTTTTCTTAACTTTCTGACTATTGTGGAAATACAAAGTATGCTTTGTATTTACTATGGTAAACTAAGAACAAGACTTTACCTTGGAGCTCAAATTTCAGTTCTAACTTTTTTTAACTTGCATGGCTGTGTAAATCACTTACATACATTCTTTAGCTTTTTAGCTTCATCATCTTTGAAACTGAAATAAGGCACCACTGTTATACTGAACTCACTCATGGGCTTGGAAAATACATTCAAAAGCACACTGCTAATTACAAGTATGATTGTTATTAGGCCAATAAAAATCCCCAAGGGATTTTTACATGTTTAAACATGATTTCTGTAACCTAGTCTTCTTCAACTGGTTTTTTTGAGGTTAGGTACTATAATATCACCAAAATTCTTCTAATTCTGGGAAGTTCACTTTGAACCATGACATATCTGCATTTTACTGTCATTTTCAACTTCATATCATCCAAGTCAATAAAATTTTTGATCACAGCACTGAGTGTGCACATGGCCACAACCCATAGTCTATGGACTTTGTTTTCTATACCAGAGTTTATTTTCACATTTCCTGTTATCCGGTACATTCCTGTAGACCTCCTCCAGGACAGTCTCTGATGTTATCATCTGAACTCAGCCAAGCTGACTTCACTGAAGACATGGAGCTGTTCCCTCACCTTCTGAAAACACTCATATGTTATTTTCACCAAGTTTGATGATGGTTCTATAATGTTTATCCTATCTAGGGGCCTTTCCCAGGTAGAGTCTGGAATTTGAAGCATGAAGAGGTGGGATGGAGGTGGGGATGAAGCAGGAAGAAGCCAAGTTGACTCATGAATGGCTGATTTCTGCTGAGTTACATCCACTCATATTCAAAATGGAAAAACTGACAAATAAAACGTTGCAATTTCTGGAAAGCAGCATTTTTTAAAAGTCAGTTTGAATCATCAACTTATCATACTCACAAGATCCCTGTGCATCATACACTCCATTAAAATTTGGAAAAGGTGCTTTGACTGTTTCAGACTAAAGTTGAAAGCATTCTGAATCATGCAGAGGATCTCCTCTTCCACCTGAGGACGCAGCTTCCTGGGAGAGAAGCACATGGTGACCACCGGGTGCAACGCAGAGAAGGCGTCAAGCCAGAAACATCGGTTCAAGAAACCCCACCTGCCCGTCTGATGCAGAAGTTTCCATGGTTAGGTCTACCAGACAGCAACTGAGCGAGAAGAAAGTGCAGGCAGGGACTCCAGCAGACAGCTGAATGGGAACAGGGGAATGGATTGATTGATGAGTTGAAAAAAATCACACTCTGGGGTAGAGATCTTGGGTTTCTAGAAGGTTATGCATCTCCAGAAGTGGGCATATGGGCATCATCTTCTCAAAAGGATGAGAAACTCTAAAAAGTTTCAGAACAACTCATCTAGGTGACTTCAGGAAAAGGACAGGTATAAAAGGACAGAGAGGGGTAGAGGGCAAAAGCATGTGGCTGAGGTATGAATGGAAGAGAAATCATAAGGAAAGAAATCCCAGAGAGCTGACAGGACATAAGGAAGAAGTACATTTACTAAATAAAATTAGCGGGGTTGACATTTTCATTTTAGGCACTGTATTTAAACAGTGTAAACCTGCTTTCAAAACCAGAAGATTCACACTGGCTACAGGAATGGCTGGAGAAAAACTGTCTTATTTACAAAGAGGGCAGAAAGCCTGCAACAAGCATCACATATGCTGTATAAATTGCTGCTATTGTTACTAAGAGCAAATAAGTGTGAATGTGATCTGGGGCCAACACCGGTTGCTTCCCTCCCTGTGGGGCTCTCTCAGATGGCCAACTGCAGGAATATCTCTTCACCAATTCCCCCGGAAATGTCTTTTCTGGAAGCCCTGACAGTGCTTGAGCTTCCCTGATACAGGCAAGCCATTCCTCGGCTAAGAAAATATGAGCCTTATGGTTGGGAGACATTAGGGTGCTGATGAATAAAAATGATTTCCAGAGTCACCCTCTGTCCTCCAAGGCTATCTGGCCCACACAAAGCATGGCTTAAAGCTGTCCAATGGGAGAGTAAGTAGTCACTGTCATTGCGGAAAGGAAGAGCAGAGGACTCACCCTTCATCTGCTAAGTGTTTGTGGGTCAAGGCCAGGAGGTCGGCAGCTCTGCCCGTGCCTTCACACACCACCACTGGGTCTTTGTCCTTGACGGTCTCCCACACTGTGAGGATGACATTGGGTCCTCCTTCCACCACCAGCCGCACCACAGGCACACTTTGTCTTGAGCCTGTTTCAGATGACAAACACCATTAAACTGCAGCAAACTGACAGCCACGTTGATTTCTAGGCTCTAGTCTTTCAGTGACCACGTATCCTTGTTGCTTGACCTAGCCCCTCTCTTCGTTTACCCAGTCTTACTTAGATGAAGTGCAGCTAGAAACATGAACTAAAAATAAAACGTAACACAAATATAGTGAGGGCCTTCTTGAGTTTTTGCCAGGTGAAAAGTTAGCTACAGGCTAGCCAGACGTGATGGCACATGCCTGTAATCCGAGCAGCTTGGGAAGCTGAAGCAGGATTGTGAGTTCAAAGCCAGCCTCAGCAATTTCATGAGGCCCTGAGTAACTTTGAGAGGCTCTCTCTCAAAATAAAATAATAAAAAAGGCTGGGAATGTGGCTCAGTAGTTGAGCGCTGCTGGGTTCAATTCCCAATACCAAAAAAAAAAACAGTTAGCTAAAGGCTTTCAGTAATTAAAAAAATAATAAAAAGAACGAAAAGTTGTGCTCAAGAACTTTTAACTTTCCATTTTGGGAATCCCAAACGTCTGAAAGGAAACAGAACTGTATAATGAATTCAAATGTATCCATTACTCATCTCTAAAAATGATCTCTCCTTTGATTGTTTCTTTTTTCTTGCAATATTAGGAAATGAAATCAGGGGTGCCCTGCCTCTGAACTAGATCCCCAGCCCTTTTTATATGTTTATTTTTTTACTTCCAGACAGGGCTTCTGTAAGTTGCCCAGACCGGCCTTAAACTTGTGATCCTCATGCTTCAGCATCCCAAGACACGGATTACAGGGTGGCACCCAGCTCGATAAACTTTTAACAATCCTTCTTTCTGGGAACAAAATGAGTTGGGCAATCTTCAGAGACTTTTACATTTCAAAATACTCCATTTTTAACTGTTTGAAATTCTTTTAATGAGCATACATTATTTTATTACAGCAAGGAAGACAGAAAAAGGAACAATCATAGTCATTCCTTTAAAAAAGAAACTAGGTTAAAAAAATATAGAATGAGATATATAATATATCCCATTTATATTTTCAAAACCTTATACCTGATTATATATTGTATATGTATGTATGCCTGTATATACCTATATCTTTAACATATTATATAACTGACCAGAAAACTCTAGAAGGATATCCATCAAACTATGAACAGTGAAGAAAGAACTGGAGCAGTGGTTCAGTAGTTACAGCGCTTGCCTGGCATGCGCAAGTATGCGAGTTCAAACCCCAGCACCACGTACACAACAAAATATCAAAGCAACAAAAGCTATTCATGAGAGAGAGAGAGAAAAAGACAGAATCAGTTTTATTCAGTTTTTCATGCTAGTACTCATGCATGCCAGGCAAGCACTATAACCGCAGAGCCACCGGTCTAGCCCAGTTCCTCTCCCCTTAAAAAAAAAAATCAGTGAAGAAGGTAGAAAAGAGTTTGGAGAAATTTTGAAGAAACTTAGTTCATCTTATAGATTTTCTATCTCATTTCAGTTTTAACACCACACACATATTGATATATTACTTTTTTTTTTAGTGCTAGGATTGAATCCAAGTCCTTAAACATACTAGACAAGCACTCTACCACAAAATACGCCCTAGACTGATACAATGCTTTTTATTAATTATTATTACAACTATTGGGATCCTAGAGATTGAACCCAGGAGTGCTCTACTTTTTTTTTCCTTTTGAGACAGGATTTTGCTAAATTGACCAAGCTGACCTCAAACTTGCAATCCTCTGCTTCAGCCTCCAAGTCATTGATATTACAGCTGTGTGCCACCCCACCTGACTCTTACATATTACCTTTTTCTTTTTTTAAGAGAGAAGGGCAGTGAGAGAAAGAGAGAGAGAGAATCAGTTTTCATTGAGTTTTTCACATGGATTTCGCTGCTATAACACTTAGTTGTGTACACAGGTGTTGGGGTTCGAACCTGTGTTCTTGCACATGCCCAGCAAGTGCGGTAACTGCCAAGCCACTGCTCCAGCCCCTGATAAATTATTACTTTTAAATCAGTACTTTTTATTTTATTTTTGAAAAGAAGAAAATTGGCAGGCAATATTCTCACACCTGAGCAAGCAAGAACTTTATTTCAGTTTGTTTGTTTGCATTAATGCATGTTAATTATACAGACTGGTGGGTTTCATTGTGGCATACACTTTATAACATAGCTTGGTCACTTTTACATTCCTCATTTCCTTTCTTTTTAAATTCCCTCCTCTGGTTTCCACATATGAAAGAAAACGCAAGACCTTTGACTTTCTAAGTCTGGCTTATTTCCCTGAACATGATGCTTTCCAGGAAAACATTACTTTGGGGCACCTGTTTTCAGGTCCCCACTGTGGCCCTCCTTTGACCATGTCTTCCCCATACTGAGGATTATACAGGGCTTAGTGTTGAGGGAAGCCTGCTCCCCAGCCCCTACTTCCCAGAGTTCATGAAACCTCAGAATCCCTGCTTCCAGGGGCCACTTAAACCTCTGCCCCGGAATGTCCTCTCCAAGGACATACTTGCCAAATCAAGAGGCAGCTTGGGGAGGCAGAGGAGAGATGGGCAGCTTTGACGTACAGGGTGGGGTGTCCAGAGTTGGGCAGCTTTGATGTACAGGGTGGGGTGTCCAGGGGATCACACATGTAGCTGACCCAATGTTGCCAACCTGACTTTGCCAACTCGGCACTGCAGGATTGAGTCAAAGGCCGAAGACAAGTGAAAGCAGGACAAGGGGCTGCTTCTACCTCCCTGGCTCAGTACTCTCCAAATCCAAGAACTCTAAACTTAAACTTGGCCTTCCAGCTCTAGGTGTCAAGGAAAAAGGTAAAGTACACTCTACTCTGTGTTAGCTTGATTTCAAACTTGTACATATGTAGACAATATATGAATTTCATGTGAATCCTTGTCCCAGACTCCAAAATGTCAGGGGTGGGCTTGTTAGCAGGCATTCAAATACTTCATTCAGCCCACTTAACTGCTTTGGTATTTTTCTGCTTTCATTTTCCAGAAACTCCACCTCCTTATTATTGTCTCCATACCACTAAAAGTGAACCTAGGATTTCCAACCGATAGACATAGGGTCTTCCAATAATATCACCTTAACAAAAGCTAAATGAAATGTGGAAAATGGTTTATTGAAGCACAAAAGTAATTAAGAAAGATGAATATTTCATTAATCTTATGATAGAAAAAAATTATAGGAGAATCTTTTATATCTCATACAATAGAATATTATATAGTCATTAGAAATGTGGTAATTTGGGGGCTGGAGCGGTGGCTCTGCGGTTAGGGTGCTTGCCTGGCGTGCGCGACTACATGAGTTCAAACCCCAGCACCCACGTACACAATGAAGTGTCAGAGAAATGAAAGTCACATGGAAAACAAAATAAAAATTGCTTCTCTCTTTCTCTCTCTCACTGTCCCCTCTTTCTTTAAAAAAGAAAGAAAGAAAGAAAAGAAGAGAAACGTGCTGTGTTTATTGACATGGGAATACATTCATGTTTAGTAGAGACAAAGAAACCACAAAAGAAGCATAGATAACCTAATGATTGCAGTTTTCATTTTTAAATGTTGCTCTGAGTGCCATGCTGGTGATTAACACCTGTAATCCTAGAAATTCAGGAGGCTGAGACAGAGGGATCACAAGTGCGAAGCCTTAGCAACTTAGACCCTGTCTCAAAATAAAAAATAAAAAGGAGGGTTGGGGTGGTTAAGCACCCCTGGGTTCAATTCTCAGGATCAAAAAGAATAAAAAATAAAATGTTGCTTTGTATGTGGGGGTAGTTATTGTATTTGCTGTTTTCATGAGTTCTCCGTAGAATAATAAATGTTATGTTGCCAATCCACTAGAATAGACCTCATGTTCTTTTTTATAGTCAGGGAAACTCTGCAGATACATACTAAGTTTCTTTTGTTTTTCTTTTTTGGTACTAGGGATTTAACTCAGGGATGCTTTACCAGAGAGCTCCATCCTCAACCCTTTTTATTTTTAGACAGGATCTCACTAAATTGCTTAGGGCCTCACTAAGTTGCTGAGGCTGGCCTTGAACTAATGATCCTTCTGTCTCGGCCCCCTAAATTGCTGGGATTACAGATATGCATCATCATACCCAGATCATCCTAAATTTCAAAGTCTTGGAAGTAGAAATACCACCTGCTGCTACTCTGTTCAAGCTACCTGCATTCACACAAAAATAGAAAATCAGCTGGGCACAGTGGCAATCATCTGTAATTCCAGCACTCAGGAGGATAAGGCAAGAGGATCCCAAGTTCAATACCAGCCTGGACAACTTAGCAAGATCCTGTCTCAAGAAAAAGTTTGGATATGTATGTAGCTCAATGGTAAAGCACCCCTGGATTCAATCCCCATTCCTGAAAGCAAAAACTAGAAAATCAGCAAAGAATAAGAAAAACAACAATTTTGCTCTTGTGAAACATATGTTACGGTGCAGCACGGAGCCTGAGCAACCAGGTGGGGAGCGCGGATCAGCAGAGACAATAGAACACTTCAGATAGCTAGGATTTCTGATGCTTCCTTCCCTTCACAATTCTTCTTTTAGGCCATTCTTCAACCCTTTCTCCTTTCCTTTGTTCCTTCAGTCTCCTTTTCCCCTAGTCACCCGACCCCACTGAGAACCACACACCCAGTCCTCTCTTCCCTTTCCCTGACCTAAATGAGACTCAAAACTTTCATTCACCCTAAGCCTTAAGTGACAGGCAAAGTTCCCAGAGTCTTGTCACCCTACCCTGCAACCGTGAGATGACCACTGTACCCACGGGGAGAAAAGGAAAGAAACAAACATACATGAAGGCCAAACTCTGTACCCAGCACTATTCTAAGCACATCCAACACTTTTCTCAATTAATTCTTGCCACAAAAGTTAGATGTAGATGGGTCCTTCCATCTTATATGAAAGCAGTTTTGAGGGGCAGGAACGGTGGCTCGGCGGTTACGGCACTTGCCTGGCATGTGTGAGTACGCGAGTTCAAACCCCAGCACGACATACACAGTGAAGTGTCCAAGGAATGAAAGTCACATGAAAAACTGAATAAAAATTGTTTTTCTCTTTCTCTCTCTCTCTCTCTCTCTCTCACTGTCCCCTCTTTCTTTAAAAAAAAGAAAGAAAGAAGTTTGATAGACATTAATTTCATCCCCCAAGGTCACAGGCAGTAAAAGACTGAGCAGTGACTTGTCACTTCATTACTTTCTACTGCATCAGGGTGTCAGACCAAGAACTAAAAGGACTTTCAGTATTTCCTGCCGACATTCAAAGGTTGAAGAGGATTTGAGACTCTTGAAAGCTTTCCTACTTCCTGGCCTTGTGCCCCAGAGGGTGGGAATATGTTGTGGAAGATTGAATTCAGCACAAGAATCAAGGGCCCACCTTCTGCTGTTCCTGATGGAGCAAAAAGTTCTCCATCACTCCAGCCGGCACTCAGCCCTCCTCCCATCTGTAAAGAATTCTCTCCTTTCTGCTCAAGGACTCCCACTCAACAGATGCCACCAAAGTGGATCAAACCCAGGACCTCATACATGCTAGAGGAGTGCTCGGCCGCTGAGCGGCCGCTGCTCTACGCTGAGTTGCTGGAACACAGCAGCCCAAAACGGCCTTCTGGAAGTACCACTGCGAGCATTACACAGGCCCAACACCTTCCATACTCTTATTTCTAAAAGTCCTGTCAGGTTTGAACCACATCCATGCCTGAGCCCCTGACCCGACACTCACATATGAAATGTCATCTTCCTTGACCCCTACACCTCTCAGATTTGTCTCCTTATTGCTCTTCCATCATTTTCCTTCCCCCTGGAAACCATCCCTCTTCCCATACTCCAACCACCCAGCTCAATGGACTCTTGGAGGCCTTGCTCCAATGTTTTGTGAAACCTCCCCTGTCTACACTGTCTGCTGAACACTTTTCTTGTCTCCCACTGTCACCCACAATTCTGTACCATCTCGCATCCTCTTTCTTCCAGCTTTCTTGTCCTCTGGCTGCTCTGAGGCCAGAGCTGACTTGGACTTTGCTCATCAGCAGGTCCCCAGACAGACTTCTCAGCTGAGCCCCGACAGAACTCACCGCTGTGTATCTTCTGCAGAGAGAGGTACTTCTCCAGGTTCCTTCTGAGCTTCATCTCATTGCCGTACTTGCCCACAGTCCCATCATCAGACAGGATGAAGTGCGAGTGCATGCAGTTGAGTGTGGTGAGCTTGCTGAGGGGGTTACCAAGAGTCTGGTACATGCACACGACCTAAGAGGCAGTAAGGACAAGAGAGGGTCAGAGCTCAACTTCCCCAGGCTCACCCACTCCAAAAACCTTTCTCTATGCACTAACAGAGCACCCATCAAGGTTAAAGACTATTGCTTGCTATCTAGCACTGTGCTCCTCATAATATCTGTGGTGAGGGATTGATTATTTTTAAATGCCTCCTTTTTTTGTTGATACCAGGGATTGAGCCCAGGGGTGCTTTACCACTGAGCCACATCCCCAGCCCTACTGTATTTTATTTTGAGACAGGGTCTCGCTAAGTTGCTGAGGCTGGTCTTGAACTTGTAATTCTCCTGCCTCAGCCTCCCAAGTTGCTTGGATTATAAGCATGTGTCACTGCCCCCACCTAAATCGCCCTTTTCTTGTGGACCAATATGCTCTTATTATGCATAACTTGTACACAGTGCATGGCATGTGAGCCTCATAACACAAGTTCAACAGCATCCATGCACATGTCCAGCAGGACGAGTCCACTGACCAAGGGCTTCAATGACCGCAGTCTCATTGCTAAAGTGGTTTAAATATTTGTTTACCACTTCTGTTCTTACCTTGTTTTAGGCCATTAAAAAACAGTTCAAGAATTAGGGGCTGGAGCGGTGGCTCGGCAGTTATGGCGCTTGCCTGGCATGCGCACGTACACAGGTTCAAACCCCAGCACCCACACACACAACTAAGTGTCAGAGCAATGAAAGCCATGTGAAAAACTCAATAAAAATTGATTCTCTCTCTCTCTCTTACTGTCCTTCTCTCTTTAAAAAAAAAGAAAAAAAAAAGAATTGGCACCAAGGTGCAAAACATGCTGTCTCTTAGTAGATCTATTACAAAATATTGTTTTATCCCCCTAGTTTTTCAAATGCACTGATAGGTAACAGTTAACCAGCTCAATGACACTTCACTTGATTAAAAAAAAAAAAAAGGTGTTTTTAACATTTATGAAATCTCCCTTAAGCAGCTCTAATTTTTATGTGCTTTTAGATTCACCAACAGAGTGCTCAGTCAGAAAGACTAAGTTTAACTCCAGGCTAATGTTATAAATGAAATCAAACATGTGGTCAGGTGTGGGTGAGCAAGAAAGAAGGCAAAGAAAAAATGCCCCGCAGCAAGGAAATCAGGGGTTTTTAACTCCAAAGTGGCACGATACTGCCCTTCACTCTGATTGGAGGAGCTCAAGTGCACCCTCTACCCGGTTAGCTAAAGTGCAAAGAGGAAGTAGGCGGGGACTGGGAGAGTGGCTGCGCAGGAAAGAGGTAGAGTGTGTGGTGAGGGTCACCAGAAAGGGGTAGAGTGCCTCAGCAAAGGATGGGGGAAGGGGTCCCCAGAAAGAGGTGGCATACACAGGGGAGGGATTTATTACCTTGAAAGGGAAGAGTGATCTAAAAATGGGGGCAGTCTATTTTGCAACACAAGCTTCAATTTTGACAGGAAAGAAAGACATAAATCTTACACCAACATTAACCCAGAGTTACTCTTGATGCCTTTCTCAGGCTTATTTTCCTCATGTGTGACAATAACATAATTTCTATGTATGAGGATTGCTGTGAGCCTTCAAAGAAAGAATGGATGTAAAAAACCACTATGAATTTTGCCAACATGAGACTTTAAAAGTTACCTTCATAATTCTGAAAAAGGACACCGAGGCCAGAAACAAGAAAATAGTTGACAGAATTACAATTTATCTTGTATTTATGAAAAAATATTATAAATAAAATTTGAGAGGAATGTGGTATACACGGAAAATAAAAGTATCATTAAGCTGGCAGGCAGAGTGGCACACACCTGTAATCCCAGGACTCAGAAGGCTGAGGCAGGAGGATTTCCAAGTTCAAGGTAAGCCTCAGCAATTCAGCATGGCCCTAAGCAACTTAGTGAGACCCTATCTCAATATAAAAAATAAAAAAGCTCTGTAGATCTAGCTCAGTGGTAAAGTGCCCCTGGATTCAATCCCCAGGAAAAAAAAAAAAAAAAAAAAGTATTACTGGGCTATAAATAAAAAAGAAAAAACTAAAACAAAACAAAACAAAGTATTACTAGACTTAATTATAATACAAAAGATCTCTCAAAGATGATATAAAGCCAGGCATGGTGGCACACACCTATAATCCCAGCAATTTAGGATGCTGAGGCAGGAAGATTGCAAATTTGAGGCCAGTCTTGGCAACTTAGTAAGGTCCTTAGCAACTTAGTGAGACACTCTCAAAATTAAAAAAAAAAAAAAAAGGACCAGGGATGGGGTTAAGTGGTTAAGCATGCCTGGATTTAATCCCTGGAAAAAAAAAAAAAAAAAAAGATAATATAAAAACATTACTTGAAAAATGCACAAAAATGGGGCTGGAGCAGTGGCTCAGCAGTTGGTGTGCTTGCCTGGTATGTGAGAGGACCTGGGTTCAAAACCCCAGCTTCACATACACAACTAAGTGTTGGGAAAACAAAGGCCAGATGGAAAAGTAAATAAAACTTATTCTCTCTTTCTCTCGCTCTCACTCTCACTCCCTTAAAAAAAAAAAAAAAGACAGAAAGAAAATGCACAAAAACCAGGCAAAGAGATACTGAACTTTACTGGTAATAAGAACAATTAGATGTTATTTTATATCTATAAGAAAGGCAAATAAAGCGGGGGTGGGAGCTGGAGCAGTGGCTCAGTGGCTATGGTGCTTGCCTGGCTTGCACAAGGATCTGGGTTCAAACTCCAGAACCAAACACCCAACTAAGTGTCAGAGAAACAAAGGACAGATGAGAAAAATAAATTTGAATCTCCATCTCTCTTTCTCTCTCTCTCTCTCTCTCTCTCTCTTCCTATCTCTATCTCCATCTCTATCTCTAAATAATAACAACAACAAAAGAATATTTTTTTTAAAAAATGTTTGAAACACAGAAGAGTCCCAACCGGCCGAGGCACAAGATGATGGGCTCTCATATACCCTGTTGGTAGAATGTGAATCACTCCTTTTCACCTTTGTGGAAGACAACATTTCGTGTTTTTAAATGTACAACAGCAACTGCTGTTTGAGCACTGCTCTTTGAGAACCATTTCTAGGGAAATAATCAAGGCAGTACCAAAGATATATCTATCTTATCATAATATTGTTATGGTCTCTAAAAGCGAAAACAGAAAGCCACCTACATGGGCAATCATAGAGAAATTATTAACCATAGTATAACTGAACACTATCAGGTAAGAAAAATCAAAATGCACCTGTGGCCCCACACTGTGGTCCCCTAATACAATGTCCGGGTGAAAGCAACCAGCTGTCTCTCTAAGGAGTGAAATTATACACAATAAGCCCAGAATATTTTTTCATCTTACAAAATAATGAAGTTATGAGACACACATCCAGGCGTGGTCATGTTATATGCTTATAATCCCAACAACTAGGGAGGCTGAAGCAGGAGAATCACAAGTTCAAGGCCAATCTAAGAAACTTAACAAGACCCTGTCTCAAAAAAAAAAAAAATAGAAAGTACTGGGGATATAGCTCAATGGTTGAGTGCCCGTGGGTTCAATCCCCAGTACCGTGAAAAAAAGTCTAACTGTAATGACTAGAGGACTGAAACGTAAATGCACAGGTTTAAATTCATGAGTTATAAGTAAGTTTCACCTTTGGAGATGGTAAGTAACCATTCCATTATTTTGAAAATTGGCAATTAAAGTATCAGATATTTATTCTACCTTTCCTCTACAGTGGTACAAGGGAATATAAGTTTTTGATGAGAAACTGTTTTCTTTATAGAATACCTAAGCAAATAAATGAAGAAGGAATGCTAAAATTAAATACCAGCATTTTGTGTCACTATTGAAATAATGAATCTAGGTGATGACTGCTAACACCAGAAAAAGAGAGTTGATGGAGGTTACAAGGGAAGGACACACTTCCTTAGCATAAATTTGCACAAAAAGAATGCAAGTCTGATCATGTTTCTGGACCAAACTACCAATTTCCAAGAAGAACAAGAGACAAGGAAACATGCTAGGCCTGCTAAAAGATTAAATTTGGAAAATCCAAGCTGGGAAACTCTTCATGACAAATAAACCAGATTCCTCAACAAACAAATTAAAAGGGGGAAGAAAAAAGAATAAGGAGATGGATTAGTAATCCAATGGGGAAACAGGTAAATCAAACCAGGCATGGTGGTACACACCTGTAATCCCAAAGACAAAGGCAAGAGGATTCCAAATTCAAGGTCAGCATGGGCAACTTAGCAAGACTCTATCTCCAAATAAAAAATAAAAAGGACTGTGGGTGGGGCTGGAGAGGTGGCTCAGCAGTTACAGCATTTGCCTTGAATGCACAAGGACGCAGGTTCAAATCCTAGCACCATGTACACAACGGAGCGTCAGAGCAACAAAAGCCACATGAAAAACTAAATAAAATTGATTCTCTCTCTCTCTCTCTTTCTCTTTCTCTCTCTCTGTATCCCTCTCTATTAAAAAGGGGTGCTGCGGTGTTGTAGCTCAGTGGTAAAGCATCTGTGGGTTCAATTACCATTATAAAAAAAAAATCAGACAAAACAAAGTGAAGAAAGAGATCTAGTAATGAATCACAATGAATGATAGAGTACTATAAAATGAGACAAGAGAATTAGCAAGGGCCAAATTAAGAATTTGTCTGCTTTACTATGTACAAACCATTCCAAACACATTGGCAGGACAGGAGCTATGAAGTTTAGCAAAGAGGAACAGCATGATCTGATTTCTGTTTTAGAAGAAACATTCTGGCTACTGTATTGAGAACAGACTGTAATAGGAGACAAGGGTAAGAGGAAGGAAGGCTACTATAATTGTTTAAGCATCAAATTGGTCACTTGGACCTGGTCACTAACAAAGGAGATAATGAGCAGAAGTCGGATTCAGGGAATATTTCAAAAGTGGACCTGAAGTAGTTTACTGATGGATCAAGGATCATTCCAGGATTAACACGTAGTTTTGGCTTGAGCAACTGCAAGGATGGGGTTGTCATTTTCTAAAACAGAACGTGGGCTGACCGTGGAGTACACACCTGATATCCCAACCACTGGAGGTTGAAGCAGGAGGATTATAAGATCAAGGCCAGCTTGGGCAATTTAGGGAGACCCTGTCTCAAACAATAAAAATACCTGAGGGTATAACTCAGTGGTAGAACAGCCCTGGGTTCAATGCTTAGTACCAAAAAATAAAAAAGTAAAAAAATAAAAAGGATGAGGGATGTAGGAGGAAGGCAGGAATTGGTTGGGAATGTATTATATGTGAGGGATCATCTATCAGGCATCTAGGAACAGCGTTAAGTAAACAATTTGAATTTGCATTCATTTTCTTTTCTTAGAAAAGATCGTCAACTTACATCTTTTCCAATGAGATCTCTCTGGTTCTCAATGACACCCCAAGGAGGAATTCCAACTGTCCAGATTTTCCTCAAGGATTTAGAGGAATGGGCTTTCAGAGCATCTCCAACGTGCTTGGACACGCCTATGAACAACCAATTCAGAAGTCAAATTTTAACTCATAAATCATGTAACACTGTCAAACAGACACATGTATGTAAAAGGTCACTCTTAAGGAAAGTTGCTGGCACAGTGGAATTGGCACCTTGGTCTTTTCTATTCTTGACACCTTTTTTACTTATCACTAACCTCTGGACCTGAATAATTCCCCACTCCCTTTGGGCAATTTCTGCCCACAGTCTCAGCCCTGACACTAATAAATGACCTAATGCCATGTGCATTGTCCTTTCTCAGCAAGTCCAGCCCTGATATGATGAACGCTCTACGTATTTTTGTCTCTACTCTCCGATGTCTCAGCAAAACAACAAGGAAGTGTATCCCTTGCTTCATTAAGGCAAACTAATTTAATAGCTTTATATACAAAATATTCCAGAGAGAACACACTAAGGGACACTACATTAATATTTGACCTCCTGGAAGTAATAATAATAACAATAATTATAGTAGCCACCACTTTATGGAAAGTGGTAAGATTTCAGCAAGTGTTGGATAGCTTTACAAATATTTACACTTTAAGTAGGAAATTTTTTAGTCCTTTTTATAGACAAAAATGGTGGCACAACGAGGTCAAATAACTTGCCCAAGGTTATGGAGCTGGTAATTTGTAGAGCTAAGATTCCAATCTAGATAATCTGACTTTTTTAAAAAAAATAGACTTTACTTTTAGAGCAGTTTTAGTTTGAACAGAAAGGACACAGAATTCCCCTGTATTCCCTGCCACCACACAAACACAGCCTGCCCCATGGTCAACAGCCCCCACCAGAGTGGTACATTTTGTTATAATCAATGAATCTGTACTGATACAACATTATCAACCAGAGGCATAGTTTACATTAGAGTTCATTCTTAGGGTCATATAATCTACGAGTTTTAATAAATGTATAATGACATGTATTTTCCACCGTAGTACCATACAGGACATTCACACTGCCCTGAAAATCCTCTGCACATTGGCTGTTCATCCTTCCCTCCCAGCTAAACCCTGGACACCATCGATCTTTCTACTACTTCCAAAGTTGCCTTTTCCACATGGTTACATAGTTGGTGTCACACAGTTAGTAGTCCTTCGACTTTGACTTTGACCTTTAGTTACAACACTGCATCATAAGACATTCTTCGTTATGCATAGTACTAACTCTATACGTATCATTATCATGGGGGTGGGGGAACCCTGCTGCTATGGTTTCAAAGTGTCCCTTTCAAAATTCATGCATTGGACATTTAATCTCCAACAGAGCAGAATCTGAAGATGGGATCTTTGGGAGAGTGTTTAGGTCATGAGGGCTCCATCCTCATAAATGGATTGATGCTGCGTAAAAAGGGTTTCTGAGTCAGGCACAGTGGTGCCTGCCTCTAATCCCAGCAATACTGGCAGGAGGATTGCAAGTTCAAAGCCAGTCTCAGCAATTTAGCAAGGCCCTAGGCAACTTAGTGAGACCCTGTCTCAAAATAAAATATAAAAAGGACTGGGAATATGGCTCGGTGGTTAAGCACTCCTGGGTTTCTGAGTGTGGTTTTGTTCCCTCTTGACCTTCCACCTTCCACCATGTGAGGAAACAGTAAGAAAGTTCACATCAGATGTTGGTACCTTCATCATGAACTTCTCAGCCTCCAGAAACGTGAGAGAATAAGCTTCTGTTCTTTAAAAATTACCAGTCTAGGGTATTCTATTATAGCTGCAAAAAAAGGTCTAAGAAAGTCACCTTCAGATTGCTTGCATCTGATGCATAGCACCTAAATCACTTTCTTATCTCTGGCATCTTCACTCCCAACCCATTAAAACTCTGAAAGATTCATCTCTAGAATCTGAGTTCTGGACTTCAGGAACACTTCTGTATCAGCTGTGCTGCCATCCATCCCAATAAATATTTTTGATTCCAGAGGTTTGGCCTGGTTTATAGTAGCATTACTGTTATTGTTATTTTTGTTGTTGGTGGTGCTCTTTTAAGAAACCCTCCTGCTATCCCAATACAAATATTCTGTTGATAGTTATTTCGAAACTCAATCTGGCCGGGTGCAGTAGTGCACACCTGTAATCCCAGTGTCTCAGGAAGCTAAGTCATGAAGATCACATGTTCAAAGTCAGCCTCAGCAGCTTAGCTAGACCCTATCTAAAAATAAAAAATGAGTAAGTAAATAAATAAATAAAATCAATTTAACCATGTTATTCCCCTATTCATTCTCCAGTTCAAAACCCTTTGAGAGCCCTGTGCCACAGAGAGAATAATGCCAGGCCATCCACATGGCACCCAATCTGACACCAGGCTCCCTTGCTGCCCCTGAACTCTGCCACATGGCACACACTCCATCCAGCGACATTATCACTTCTTTCTACATTTGCCTGGATCTCCAACTGTGCTCCTTATCATAAGCTTCCACCTCTGCCTTGTTGGGAACCAATATGTATCTCATCTAAGCCTTAAAAGTGCTCTCAGGCAGCTGGAGTGGTGGCTCGGTGGTTACAGTGCTCGGGTTCAAACCCCAGCACCCATGTACACAACAAACGTCAGAGAAATAAAGCCATGTGAAAAACTCAATAAAAATTGGTTCTCTCTGTCTCTCTCTCTCTCTCTCTCTCTCTCTCACTGTCCTTCTCTCTTAAAAAAAAAAAGTGCTCTCAGTTCCAACCAGAGTCATCTCCCTTTTCCTTGCACCCGCAAAATGTTTTCTTCGCATCTCAACTAAAAGTCTGTCAACATCAAATGCTAGTCACTTGCATTTCCTCTGTTGTGGCAGCTCACCCCGCCCCTCATCCAGGATCACGCTAAGCATCTTTCATCCAGGACACCTTTCCAAATGCTTTCAGACATGGTAGCTCCTGAAGGCCGGTGGCATTCAACTTTAAGTAACAACCAAATAGGCATGCCAAAAATATGTTCAGTCATAGTTCAGGAGTGTCTCAAGAGCGACAGGAGTTCATAAGCAGAGCTTCTCAAATTTAAATGTGTATAAAAATCATCCAGGATATTGTTAAAATGCCACTATATGAGGTTCTTGAATGTCAGATTTCAAAGTGTATAGAAGAGGAAATGAGCTGGGTGGTGACACCTGTAATCCCAGCAACTTGGGAGGCTGAAGCAGGAGGATCTCAAGTTCAGAGCCAGTCTTAGCAACTTAGCAAAACCCTGTCTAAATACACACACACACACACACACACACACACACAGATATATATATATATACATATATATATGTATATATATATATATATATATATGTACATAGCTGGAGATGAGGCTCAGTGGTTAAGCACCCCTGGGTGCAATCCTCGGTACCAGAAAAAGTCAATCAGCTGGATGTGGTAGTGCACACCTGTAATCCCAGTAACTCTAGAGGCTGAGGCAGGAGGATGGCAAGTTTGAGGCCAGGCTGGGCAACTTAAACCCTATCTCAAAGTAAAAAGAAAAAAATTTTTAAAGGGCTGGGAATGTAGCTCAGTGGAAGAGCACAACTGGGTTCAATTTCCACCACTGGAATAATAATAATAATAACAAAATAAAAATTAAGAGTCAATGATAGAGATAGTGAGTATATTGACAATGATGAGATTAAGAAAAAGAAGTAATTTTCCACTCATTCCCAATACAATGAATGCAAAGTTTATGTATGTCATTCATTTCCAGTATCTGAGAACTTGTCAACGTCTATATGAGTTTAGCTACTCCTCAGGCCAACACACACTACACATTTATATGAGATGGATGTCCCTGTTATTCTAATAATATTCTTAATAAAAGAAAAAGCCTGTGATGTCTTTTTTATTTTATTTATTTATTTATTTATTTATTTATTTATTTATTTAGTGGTGGTGGGATACTGGGAATTGAATCCAGGGGCAATTTACTACTGAGCTACATACCTAGCCCTTTTCGTTTTTTATTTTGAAACAGGGTCTTGCCCAGCTACTGAGGGCCTTGCTCCATTGCTGAGGCCTGGAATTTGCCATCCTCCTGCCTCAGCCTTGAGTTGCTGCTGTGATTACGGGTGTTCACCACCACCACGCCCCGGCAAAGAGATGTCCTAAATGTAATTACAAGGGCCAGAGGACTGAAGTGGGAAGAGATAAGAGAAATTAATCTGTTAACAGCTACAGGCTGAAAACCACAAAAGGCTGTTTCAAATTCCTGAATGTATGTTGAAACCATGATGCAAAAGCCCAGGTGGCTGATCAGGGGTCACTGCATGCTGCTTACAAATGACATTACCAGAATATTAACCCCAACCAAGCCAGAAACAACAGCACTTTCGTAGACTGTTCTCCTCTCCTTATTTCATGTTTTCCCACCTCTCTTAAGCATAGCCAATGTGAATGCAACATAAAAAATTTATACTCTCCTTCCCAAAATTTCAAGTATAAAAATGCTCTTGGGTCTTGCATCCACTGGACACATTTCCAACTGCTATTGTCCTGCGGCTGGTAGTTGCAGAACTTGTCCCAGGACCTGCTCTTTTTCTCACTAACTTCTACAATAGCTCAATAAACCCTTATCTTTCAGAGAACCCTTGATCTCAAGAGTTCTGGTTTGGGCTTGCCCAGCATGCTCAAGTACATGAGTTCAAACCCCACCAACACGTACACAACTAAGTGTCAACACAACGAAAGCCATGTAAAAAACTCAATAAAATTGATTCTCTCTCTCTCTCTCTCTCACTGTTCTTCTCTCTTTAAAAAAAAGAGAGAAAGTTCTGGTAAGAGACTGAATTTCAGGAAAGACTCTTTTTTTTTGTTAGAAGTTTACTTGAAGTTATATTAAAATAGCATTTTTGACAATGATAACAACACATTCCAGGAAAATTCTATCATTCTTCTGGGCTTATTTTCCAGTCACTGGCTTTTATCTTTCTTGTTCATATCACCACATTTCCTGGAAGCACTACGGAGCTGAGATTTGGTGCCATAATGCCTGATTCACAGCGAGAAAGAAAGAGGGAGGGAGGGAGGGAAAGAGGAAAGAGAGAAGGAAGGGAGGGAGGAAGGAAGGGAGGGAGGAAGAGAGGAGGGATGGAGGAAAGAAGGAAACAGAAGGGGAGACAGAGAAAGGCAGGAAGGAAAGAGAAGGAAGCAAGGGGGGAAGGGAAGAATGGAACAGGAAGGAAGGAGAAGGAAGAAAGGGAAGAAGAGAGGGAGGGAGGAAGGAAAGGGAGGGGGAGGGAAGAGAGTCAGACAGATGGACATGTGCTTTACCTGTGTTGATGCCTTCTGTTATTATCCATGCTCCTGTTGTCTCTGCAGCTTTGACCAAACCCTGGCTGAAGATGTCTTTAAGCTTGGAGGACATCTTAAAGTTTTGGACACTCCCATGGACAGAGATCACAAGCTTGGGCAGTTCCATCTTCCACTCTTTCAACATTAAATTCAAAAGATGGTCCGATTTGGTATCATAAGAAGTTCTAATATACTGGAAGAGAGGAACACATCTATGAACAGAAAATAGTGAAAAATACATGCCAGGCTTGGAGACAATGAGCACACAGCAGGGTGACTGCACATGGCCGGAAGCTGAAAGGACACGTCTACAGTCTCTCTAAAAGTCTATCCCTGCATAGCGAAGATATTTATTTTTAAAAGATCCCACACCCCCTTTAAGTTCCTTCTGGGAATTTTAAGTCACTGTAGGAAAGCTTCCTCTATCTGGAGTCTTGGCCCCCAGGGTCCTCCAGTAGGCCAGAAGGGCGGCAGAGACACTTCAAACAACTGGCCAAGATCACTACCTGAGCAAACCTGAGAAGTAGGTGAAATGTGACTTCTAGATGCGGCTTTACATTTCCTTGACGGCTTCACATATTCGCATAGCGAAAGATTCAGGAGCACTTAGTCTAACTCATGAAGTTTTTACCGTCTAATCATTTCCATTATACAGCATTGTCCCTCTAAAAACACTGTCTTTTCTAAAACAAATGCTTTTTACAGAACTGTCATCTCTGAATAGTTAGTGCAAACAAAAGAAAAAAGGAGGGAAATCCAAACCAGAAAATAGCTTTTGGATCATTTTGAATTTTGCCTACAATTTGCATAGCAGGACTGGCCTTTCTTGTCCAGATTGATGTAGCTGCAGGCCATTCAAATACTCTTTTGTAGAGATGAGCCTGCCTTCCTCAAGCATATGCCCAAGCAGCAGCAAGAATAAGCCAGGTTTATAGAAAGAAATGGCAACAAGAAACCCGGAAGAGCCACAGGTGGAGATCACATATGCAAGCAGGAACCGTCATCCCATCCTCTAGAACGGCAGCAACTTCAAACAATTTTCATTCATCTCTGAACTTCATCATATGCCAGCCCTTATTTCATTACTAAAATATTAGAATTTCAGGATGGGGTAGCTATCACCAAATGTGTGCAACAGAAAGAATCCAAGAATAATCATGATTCGTTGTGCAAGTTAGGACACAGCTGCCATATTAAAATAGTAGTAATTGGACAAATTATATGCTATATGGTATGCATATACAGATATGTAACAATGAATCCCACCATTAAGTACTACTCCAATGCACCAATAAAAAGTATGAAAAAAGAAATAAAATAGTACAAAGTCAGGCATAGTGGCATAAGCCTATAATCCCAGAAACTGGGAGGCTGAAGCAAGAGGATTGCAAGTTGGAGACCAGCCCTCAATAATTTAGAAAAGCAAGAGGACAAAGAATGAAACTTAAAAGTTTCACAAAGGGTCCTATGTGAAGCAGCTTCCAAAAAGGTTTGAAGAAGGGAATAAGGTCAATTTTTATCTCAACTGAAGAAAGCATGAACAACAACAACAAAATTCAGTGCAAGAGGATTAATAAGTGGAATTGTGGATATCATTGTAGAACTATATAATGAGCCAGGCACAGTGGTGCACTCCTGGAATCCCAGCTATTCTGGAGGCTAAGGCAGAGGATTGCAAATTCAAGACCAGCCTGGACAACTTAGGGAGATCCTAAGTCTCAAATAAAACTAAAAAGGCTGGAGATGTTGCCCACGGTAGAGCACACCTGTGTATCTCCAATACTGCAAAACAAAAACAAAAAACAGAAAAGTGTATTAGGACTCAATACGATGATCTTTTGTTTCAAATCAAGCCAACTACTCTTAGCACTCCAGGGCACAGCTGATACAAAGCTTTCCTGAAGTGGGATCTACTTGGGAGAACTACCTCTAAGGAAACAATAAGTAGTTCAGATGCTCAGGTCCACATCTGAGGAATGGCGGACCTGTCAACATGTGCTATTGTTTGGATGTGCCCCCAAAAACCAAGGTGTTAAAGGCTTGGCTACCATCCTACAGTGCTACTGGGAAGTAGTGGACTTCTCAAAGTGGGGCCTTGAGAAAGGAAGTTAGGTTATTGGGGTTATGTCTTTGAAGAGGGCATTGGGACCCCAGACTCTTCCTGTCTCTCTCTTTGCTTCCCAGCTTCCATGAGGTCTTCTATCATGTGTTCCTGCCATGATGTCCTGAGCCACCACAAGCCCAAAGCCATCAAGGCCAAATGATTGTGGACTGAAAAGTCTGAAACCATGAGTCAAAATAAATCTTTCCTCCTTTCAAGTTGATATCTTGGGTATTTTGTCACAGCGACAAAAAGCTGCATTACGTAAATCACATGCAAATTACCATGTTAGGGACAGGAGGAAAACTAGCCTATAAAGCCCAAATTGATTGGAGGATATAGAGAGAAATTTCTCCATAGCCTTCCTGAGAAGTCCTCACAAGAACTTAGATGCAAACAGTAACAAGTTACTGGTCATTACTACGATCATGAGGTGATTGGTTTGCTCTACCGTGAGCTCCCTGACATGATGTGCTGCCTCACCATGAGCCCACAACAATACTGGCAGTCAACCCTGGTCCCAAATCTCCAAGACCATGAGCTAAAATAATACTCTTCTCTTTATAAGTTGATTATCTCAGGCATTTGTTACAGTAACGGAAAACTGACTAACAACATCTGCTCCTGTATAGTAATTTTCTACATTTCTTAATAAAAAGCAATCCTTTGTCTTAAGGGCAATAAGCCATTCTCATTTTCAGATACCAAGCTTGCTGAAAGAGAGAGGTCAGTCAAATAAAGAGCTGGATATATCAAACCTGGGAAGGGTATGATGCCCCTCTGACATTAAGGGAAGAGAGGGTCAGGCTCATTTTGACAAGGGAATCAACAGCATGGATCATTTGCAATGAAGACAGGTCATCAGATTATCTACACTTGGAGAAACATCTATCGGTTATCTTCTTTAGAAACCAGCAAGACAATTTGGGTTATTAGCGTACCTTGGAGTGGTAGGTGTGCTCTCCATCTTGGAAATTAATGGTGCCAAAGGTGTCTGTAGGGCTTTTCACTGTGTGCCTTTCAACGGACCATGGTTCACTTTCATTCTTCTTAACAGCTGAGCAGGTCCAGGCACCATCTATCCCATGATGGTCTTGGATCAGTCGGCCACAGCAACACCTGCATTCCAGAGAACAAATCATGTCACAGTAGAAAACTGATGCAGTGCTTCAACATTTTCCCAGAGTAATATATAGATGCCATATGTTAATAAGTCTTAAAACTCTGCATGAAGGGGCTGGAGCGGTGGCTCAGCGGTTTCGGCGCTTGCCTGGCAAGCACGAGGACCCGGGTTCAAACCCCAGCACCACGTACACAACTGCGTGTTGGAGCAACGAAGACCATGTGAAAAACTAAATAAAGTTGTTTCTCTCTTTCTCTGTCTCTCTCACTGTCCCTCTCTCTTTAAAAACAAAAAAACAAAAAAACAACTTACATGAAGATTTATATTAGAGAGGCTAGAGCGGTGGCTTGGCGGTTATGACGCTTGTCCGGCATGCATGAGTACTCGAGTTCAATTCAAACCCCAACACCACATACACAACTAAGCATCTGAGCAACAAAAGTCGTGTAAAAAACTAAATAAAAATTGATTCTCTGTCTCTCTCTCTCTCTCCCTCCCTTTCTCTCTCTCTCTCTCTCTGTACCTGTCTCTTAAAAAAAAAAAGAAGATCTATATTAGATTTATTACATTGGAGCATCTTCTAAGTTTAGAATCTCCCTCATTGGTTCTCTCCCTTGACTGGACAGAAGAATCATCTGGGGAGCTGGGTGTAGTGGCACACACCTATAATCCCAGCAATTTGGGAGACTGTGGCAGGAGGATCACAAGTCCGAGGCCAGCCTCAGCAATTTAGAAAGGCCATAAGCAATTTAGTGAGATCCTGTCTCAAAATTAAAAAAAAAAATGTTGGGGATGTGGCTCAGTGGTAAGCACCCCTGTGTTAAATCCCCAGCAACAATAAAAAGAATAATTTAGAGAATGATTTTCTAAAATGCTAAAAATCTCTTGCACACTCATGTTCATAGAGAACTTATTCACAATAGCCAAGAGGTGGATACAGCACAGATATCCATCTGGATGAATAGATAGACAAAATGTAGTATATACATACAACAGAATACTATTCAACCATTAAAAGGAAGGAAATTTTAACATATGTTACATCATGGATGAACCTTAGAAACATAATGGTAATTGAAATAAGCCAGTCACAGAAAAGACGAGTACTTTATGATGCCACTTCTATGAAGTACCTAAAGGAGTCAAATCCATAGAAACTGAAAGTACAATGGTGGTTGCCAGGGGTTGTGGAAAAGGACAGTGGGGAGATGTTTAATGGATAGAATTTCAATATTACAAGATGGAAAATTTCTGGAGATCCATTACACAACAATAGGAATGTACTAAACACTACTGGACTCTACATTTTACAATTGTTAAGAAAGAGAGAGGGATGTAGCTCCAGTGGTAGAGTGCATACCTAACAGGCATGAGGTCCTGGGTTAGATCCCCAGCACCACAATCAATCAAGAAAACCACTAAGACGGGAAAAAATTCAAATCACATACTATGAATATGTTAAGTTTATTCTAGGTCAAATATGCCACAAGAAAATGTTGTTTTAAAAAACTAAAATATACCTCATTAGGCAATACTTAAAGGAAGCAGGAAAATGTCCTCATATAAAACCCAAAATGCACATCAAAATAAAAAAAAGGCTAATGAGGACAAAAAAAAGATGTAACATTAAGGATATTTGAAAGCACAGAACCATCTCTAGAAAAGAGTCATGAAAGAGCCTTGACTTTAAACATAAATAATAGGGGTTGAAGAGGTGGCTCAGCAGGGCAAGGACCTGGGTTCAATCCACAGCACCATATACACAGCTAAGGCACAGAAGCAGGAGGATCCCAAATTCAGGCTACAGGAAACTTAAAGAGACCTTGACTCAAAGTAAAAAGTAAAAAAGGCTGCGGGTATAGTTCAGTGGTGAAATGTTCCTGGGTTCAATCCCTAACACCTAAAAAATATTCTAAATTAAATAAATAATAAATTAATATATGTAAGACAATTTTATTTTTATTTTATTTTTATCATTTATTAATGTATTTTGATACTGGGGATTGAACCCAGGGATGCTGTACCACTAAGTAATATCCCCAGCCCTTTTGATAGTTTAATTTGAGACAGAGTCTCACTAAGTTGCTGAGGCTGGCCTTGACTTGGAATCCTCCTGCCTCAACCTCCCAAATCACTGGGATCACAGTTATACACCATCATGTCATGCATGTAATACAATTTTTATCTTTCCACATTTTTATTGGTGCATTATAGTTGTATATATTGATGAGATTTGTTGTTACATATTTATACATGCACAAAATATAACAATATTATTTGACCAGTATCACTCCATAGCAGTTCCCCGCCTCTCCTCTCCTTTCCCCCCAACACATAATATAATTTTAAAACAGGGAATATTAAAATAAATATTCTTGCAAATAATTAGATCTTTGGACAAATAATTTACCATAAATAGCCACAATTTCTACTTTACAACAAAATTAACTAAAATTGAAAGGTTAAACAATTCTAAAACAAAATTATATAAAGGCTAAGAGGAAATATGATAATCATCATATTTGTGAAAGTATGATGAACATTTTATCTTTGATAAATTAGGAGCAAGACTGAGGAAGATCACAAGTTCAAAGCCAGCCTCAATAATTTAGCAAGGCTCTAAACAACTCAGCAAGATCCTGTCTCAAAATAAAAAATAAAAATGTGACCTCCAAGGACTTCACCACTGAGCTCAGAATCAAGACCTCAGAGCCACATTTTGTGACTCTGGCCAGGCTTGGAATCATAGTTTGTTTCAGGCTCTTCCCTGGCTTTGGTTTTTGGGGACAGGAATTCTACAGCTGATACCAGGATTCTTTCCTTCCTCATTTCATGATTTTTATGATGCATATGTTTGGAATGTTATCACATGATGACAGAAGACTAATGTTCCTGATTTCATCTTCTTCCTTCTCTCCTCATAGAACAGATTCACATAGATTTAGCACCCGCTGCTTCGGTGCAGATACACAGACATGAACCAGAGCGTGGAAATCTGTGTAAGGAGCAACTGAACTCACAGTGAGTGAAATAGATTGATCCACTTCTATTCTTCAAGTTGAACACAGTGTAAAAATGAGGCAAAACAAAAGACAAGTGTGACAAGGGTTTTAATTGAAGAATATGATAGATTGCCACCCTCAAAGTCCAGAGGAAAAGACAATGCTAATCTTACTAAAGTCATCTGGAAGTTATGGGGTACATTAATGTTAATCCACATAAGTTAGTAAAGATATAAGTGAAATTACAGATGTCCCAAGTTATTCACTGTTATTTTGTTCACAATTGCAAAAGATTGCAAATAACTAAATAACCAAACATTCATCAATAGAGAACAAATAAATAATTCCTGGTGCATCCATATTCTGTAAAAAAGTAGCTCTCTGTCCTGTTATAGAAAACACTCTATGGCATACAGGAAAAAGTGGTGTTCAACAAAGCATATATGGGGTATCGTCTGCTATGGTCTTGGGTCTACGGAAAATAGGGGGCTGAAGAAAAAAATAAAATACATATTTATTTTTGCTTATGTGTGGATTAAAATCTCTGAAAGAAATCTCAAGAAACTAACAATGGTGGAAATCATAAATAGGGGAAGTGGGGCTAGGCTACCTCCACCCTAGGGGCAAGAATAAGATGGATATTTTTCATTGTACATCTTTTTATATTTTAGTTTTGAACCATGTGAAATTTAAAAATATATTAGTACATTTTAATTATTGCTGGATTTAAGAAATAGAAATACAAATTCTAATCTCTTCAGGAATATTCAACAGATTTTTTTTAGTGTTGTAGAGTTCATACATCCAATTTAAAGACCAATGTTCTAGAGAATATACTGCATTAGCTGGCTCTGCTGGTGCATGCCTATAATCCTAGCAATTTAGGAGGCTGAGGTGGAGAATCACAAGTTCCAGGCCAGCCTCGGCAACTCAGCAAGACACTGTCTCAAAATAAAATTAAAAAGGGCTGCGGATGTAGCTCAGTAGTATAATGCTTACTGTCACACACATAGTAGTAAGGTTCAATTCCTAGTACTGGGGCTTTAAAAAAGTGGGGGTCTGTGAAAGAAGAGCGTATATTGCTATATAATTCTGAGATTTTGTGTGTAGTTCATGCAAAGTTTCTAATAAGCAACTAAAATCAGTGCAGACAGACAGAATCAACACATAATTACTGATACTAAAGTGTCTGGGAGGTATTTCACATGTACCTGAAGACATCAAAGTCCTTTCTGGATGCAATAAAAAAGTGCCAGCATATTTCCCAAATCCAGTCACATCAACCAGAGTCATGAGTACAACGGAACAACCAATATTTATATGGTGCTGTAGAGTTTATTACTAAGAGTTTGTTCTTTTCCTTTTCACCTGGTTTGCTAAACTGAGGACTCTACATTTGTTTTACGAAAGTTCATTTAGCATTGGTCCAATTCATAATATAACCTTTGGGATATGATCAAAATTAAGGTAATTCATTTCCCTCTACGGAGAAAAAAGAAAGGTAAAATCAATTACTAACACATAGTTTAAAGTATGTATCACAGTTAAAATTGTTATTGCACCATGAATTTTAGTTTACAGTGCAATACAAATGGATTTTTTCCCATAAAGCTTGGTATATATAAATATTACTTGCAAGAGATGAATCAAGCACATGATGCATATTATTTTATCCAAGTATAACATGATTTTAAAATGAAATGTTAGTGTTCTACACACATTTCAATGGGCGGAAGCTCTAGTCAAAGACCTTCTGTTATTTATGACTCAAGTAATCAATTATATTCAAATAATCACTCACCACCAAAAAGAAAAAAATAAAACTCATTTTTAAAACTTTCTTTGGGACAGATGTCCTGGTGCACTCCTGTAATGCCAGCAACTTGGGAAACTAAGACAAGTTCAAAGCCAGCCTCAACAATTTAGCAAGACCCTAAGCAACTTAACGAAACCCTGTCTCAAAATAAAAAGGGCTGGGAATGTGCCTCAGTGGTTAAATGTCTGGGTTCAATTGCTAGCACATAAATAAATAAATAAAACAAAACTTCCCTTGGAAAGGTAAATAGTATATTCAAGGAAACTGTCTTACTGAGTCATAAACACTTGCCTTAAAGTTAAAAGGAAGTTTATTTATCCAAATCTTACCTGATTAAACTCTGGCAAACTTGGCTGCCTGGAATACATCTAAAGTAAAGAAATAAAATGTCAATTACTTTACTGATATATTCGAAAACAAACTTAATGATTACATAGTAAATTTCTTTTGCATGGTCTGGTCATCAAGGTTTGCTGAGTATTCAGGTATCATGTATTTTTCAGTTACTAAATGTACTGCAACAACGATATAATTAATAAAGCCTGGAGTTTGGAACCAAAATACTGGACTTAACTCTCATAGGTTTAGTGATCCCTCTAAGTCCCAGGTTTCACATGTGGAAATCGCATCTGCCCCATATGGTGATTAAAAGGATTATTGGAGCTTGGTATGCACACACAGTCATCAATCAAATAGAGCACGGCATATACAGGAAGCATATATGTAAAGCCTCTTACAATACCTGATATATGACAGTATATAATAATAGCTATTATCATTATTAAACTAAAATTTTGTTCTTGAGAATCAAGTAAGAAAACATATAAAAACAGTTTTAAAGACATAAAACTATCACATCAAACATTATTATTGATCTGCTTCTACTTGTATCAAATGCTGCTGTTTCATTGTTATGATTTTTAATATATCTTAATACTGGATATGGAGAGCCCTCTATGCTTTAGTCTTCTTTTTAAAAATTGTTTAAAGTAGGAGGATCACTAGTTCAAAGCCAGCCTCAGCAGTTTAGCAAGGCCCTAAGCAACTTAGCAAGACCCTGTTCTTAAATAAAAAATATAAAAGGACTGGTGATGCAGCTCAGTGGTTAAGTGCCCCTGAATTTGATCCCTGCTACCAAAAAAAATTTTACTTTCTTTGACAGGGTGTAGCTCAGAGGTAGAACACATTTAGCATGTGAAAGACATAGTTCAATCCCAAGTACAAAAGAAAATGAAAACTTTAAAAATTACTTTTCAGGACATTGTCATACATTCATGTGAATTTTGAATTTTTGTCAAGGTCCCTGAAAAAAATCTTTTTAGTACTTTTTTTTTTTTTTTTGCAGGGGTGGGAGGACTGGGGGATGAACCTAGAGGCATTTTACCACTAACCCACATCCCCACCCTTTTTATTTTTTATTTTGAGACACAGTCTTGCAAAGTTCCTGAGGCTGGCCTGGAACTTGTGATCCTCCTGCCTCAGCCTCCTGGATCACTGGGATTACAGGCGTACACACTCATACCCAGCTTTTTTAGGATTTTGATATGTATTTATTGATTTTATAAAACAATTTTGAAGGGAGTTGGCATGATTATGGTTTTTAATCCTTGTTAATCCTTCTTTTGATGATTCATAAGAACCTTCTGGATTTGGGGGTTAGCATGATGGTCATCGAAGATCATATTTTCAGTGTAAAGAAGTTTTAACAGGAAACTCTAGTTAAAATAATGAAAGAGGCTGGGCGTGGTGGTGCATGCCTGTAATCTCAGCAATTTAGGAGACTGAGAGAGAAGGATCGTAAGTTATAGGCCAGCCTCACAACTTAGCCAGTCCCTAAGCAATTTAGGGAAACCCTATGTCCAGATAAAAAATAAGGGGCTGGAACAGTGGCTTGGCAGTTTTGGTGTTTCCTTGGCAAGTGCAAGGACACAGTCAGAGCCCCAGCACTGCATACACATGGAGGATTAGAGCAACAAAGGCCACATGCAAAACTAAATAAAACTGATTCAATTCTCTCTTTCTCTCTCTCTCTCTCTCTCACTATCACTCTCTATAAATAAATGAGGGGCTGGAGCGGTGGCTCAGCGGTTTCGGCGCTTGCCTGGCAAGCACGAGGATCCGGGTTCAAACCCCAGCACCACGTACACAACTAAGTGTTGGAGCGGCTAAGGCCATGTGAAAAACTAAATAAAGTTGTTTCTCTCTTTCTCTGTCTCTCTCACTGTCCCTCTCTTTTAAAAAAAAAAAAAATATATATATATATAAATAAATGAATAAATAATAAATAAACAAAAAGGGATGCAGACATGGCTCAGTGGTGAAGAAACCCTGGGTTCAACCCAAAATAATAAGAATTAAAGAAAAGGCAGTGTTCACAGAATAACGGTCATTCTGTTATTCAGAAACTTATATTCAGGCCTTTCACTTCCTCTGGTCCCAGCCTTCAGGGAATGTCTTGGCTAAGAAGCTTTCCCTCTAAGGCAAGTCAAAAAGGAGGAGGAAAAAGATGTTATAATCAAACCTATCAGATTTGTGTCATATTAGGAGCTAAAAGTAAGAAACAATCAAAGATAAATTTTATTGAACTTTAAAATAGTGAAATGTCACCATTTTTATTCCCACTTTAATGAAGAAAACTATATAAAAGTGACTATTTGGAGAACCTTACTAAGAAAAAGGAAGAATGGACATTTTCATCCTTTAACTTTCTATAATCCCAAAAAAACAGAGATTGCATTCTTCTCCATAAAATATAGCAGGCCTTGGATCTTTCGTGGAATTATGATCACTGCTCTTCTTTTTTTTTTTTTTTATGCTAAGGACTGAATCCAGGGCCTTATGCATACTAGGCTTGTGCTTGAGCGCTGAGCCATAGCTTCAGCCCCCACTGATGTTCTTCTTGAGTCTAACTGGGCTACTAATAGGCTTAGCAATTTTATCAGTTTGGGGGAAGTTTAAAGTAATCCAGAAGATGATTTTCCATTTTCAGAAGCAAAATGACCCATCTGGAACTTCTTCTGCTTTCTATTGCAGCCACCATAACGAGACATCATAAAAGATGAAGGGGAAAAACAAGGTTACCCCGGCATCTATAAACATTCTGTAAATAAGTGAAATGAGAATTTCCAATCACGGGGCTTACAAATCCCAGGTAATTCAATGAGGGTGGGACTGGTCAATGTTTAACGAAGGCAAGGAACACTATTTTAGTCATCCCCAAAGAACAAGAATTTCAAGAACCTCGACATGTTCCTAAGCACATAGTTATGATTTCTACACTCTAATGAGTGTTAAGGCCAATGGCTCAAAGAATCTAAGTATAGAGTGACTCCTCTAATTAAAATGTGATTCTTCTATTTTCCTTTTGGTTTTTTCCCCCAAGGGCAAAGATATCCAATTGTAATTTCATGAATCTGACTGCCCTGGGGAATTTTCCATACCCATTTCTTCCCCTATCTTTCAAAGGCTGATTTGTTGAACTTTGTTCTACACGTAGAGTTTCCAAAGGGCTGTCAAGAACACAGAATAATCAAAAACTCAAACCACTCTGTTCTACAGTCCATTACTTGCTCAAACACAGAAAACTATGGGAGGAACACAGAACTTAAATTACTTGTTCATACAATCTGAGCACAGTGTATTGATATGTCCCAAATAGTCACAAATACTTCAGTTGGAGATGAATGACACTCACAATATTTTTAATATTCAGTATTCAAATATTATAAATCATTTTATCCCAACTTGATAGAATGGATGTACTGATTTCCAATCTCCCCCATTAAGAGGAACAAGAACATCAAATTGAATGAAATCCACTACAGCAGGGCATGGTGGCACATGCCTATAATCCAGCAAAGGTCAGCCTCAGCAACTTAGTGAGACCCTGTCTCAAAATAAAAAGGCTAGGGATGTGACTTAATGCTTAAGCACCCTGGGTTCAATTTGCATTACCAAATTAAAAAACAGAGAGAGAGAGAGAGAGAGAGAGAGAGAAAGAAATGCATCATAATATTAACAGAGATGTCACAATGTTTAATTTCTTTCTTCTTTATACTTCATTAATTCAATGATCAGGTATTTATCAGGAGCCTTGTTTGGGACAAGGACTATCATAGGCACTGGGGCCAAAATGAGGTACAAAATTGAGAAGATCCCTTTTATTGCCAGATTTTCTATGATAACCATGTAGAGCTCATATAAAGTGAAAGGAGCAAGTGCTCATTAAAATTAATTAATAGTGGGCTTGAGCAGTGGCTCAGCAGTTACAGCACTTGTTTGGCATGCATGAGAACTCGGATTTGAACCCCAGCACCATGTACACAATGAAGTTATCAGAGCAACAAAAGCCACATGAAAACTAAATGAAATTCATTCTGTCTTTCTCTCTCCCTCTCATTGTTCCTCTCTCTTTTAAAAGAATTAATTAATACTAATTTTATAGATATTACCAAATCTTCTCTACAAGTGGTATTTCTAAATATCTGCAAACAGTCCTCTAAATCATGCTGTTTTAAAAAGAAAAATGCAATTAAAAATTGTACCTGTGAGGGTCTTTTGAACTGGGTATGACTTTGTTACATTCTCTCTTGTCAAACACTTCTTCAATCCAGGATTTCTGGAACTGAACAGAAAGTATCATTATTTTATATTCTGAGAAGCCAGTGTAAGCCCGGTAATTCAGTTAAGGCAAAATATGTTTAGTTAGCATGACTACTCATTAAAGCGTTAAGACCAACTCCAAACTGGCTGCTTTCACAGATAATATACACAAAACATGCCAAATGTGAACAAAAAAATACAAAGTCAATTCATCCATAATCTTGCTTTAAGTAACAAATCCTAATAAATATATAATTGATAGGTTTTCTTAAATCTGCTAAAAATAATTTTTATATCCTGCATCATACTCCTACGGCATGAATGTCTAAGCTTCAGAACTTCAAAATTCTCACTCATAAAGTCCTACTTTGCCAAAGATTTCAAAGGGAGCAGGCAAGAGTGCTGGAGGAGAGATGCCATCTTGGTAAGATTCTCTACATAGCGTGGAAGCCCGGTTTACCATCAGCAGTGTTGCTTCATTTTGCACAGCCCATACCTGCCCCTAAATCCAAGTGGATCATTGGGACTCATTCCTCCTTTCTAATAAAATCTTTCCTATTCCACAAAATGCAAGTCATAGCCAAACTCCTCCAGGAGCTGGATTAGAAGTCTTGAGGCAGAGGATACAGGGTCCACCGAAGAGCTCAATCAATTAGTGAGATTGACCTTTTCCTGCTATGGAAATATTTTAACTCCATATAGTAAATTTTTAGCCATATCAAAGGTAAAAATCAGCTTTTGGATGGTGGCATAAGAACTATATATGTATATGTAAAACTTCCCCCACAGAAAAACATGTCCTGACCTCTAAATCTCCCTGATAGGACTTCTCATAATCTAATTTAGTAACCTTTATGAGTCCACTTTTAAACTATAGCTCCCAAAAGCCCAGCACCACCCATTTCTGTTGCTCTAGATCCCAATCCAATGATTGTGGAATGGGCAACAAATTGACCACATTTACAGTAGAACTTCAGGTACGCTTGTGTAGAATTTTCCTCCAAAGGTATAAGCAAGAAAGTGTGTACGCAACCGAACACAGAAATTGTCTTCCTACAACTCCCATATCTTAGCTGAAATCTATGGCAAGAGAAGAGCTGCCTGAATTTTCAAGTATTTCAAATAATTCTCACTTCAGAACTTCCCCCACCCCTGCTTCATAATGGCATCATTTTCAATATGCTCTCCAATAGAGATATGCTCTCTTCAATAGAGAACCAAATATTTGCTGGTTCTAATGCAGTAGCCCAAATCTGTATTGGGCAAACCCCCAATGTGCTGGCTTCTGCCACTGGAGCAATAAATTGCTGATAAAGTAGCAGTTGACATTGGGGACTAAGCCATTTTGTAGTCACTATGGCAGCCTTCACAGATGGGGTGGGGATTTTTGGTATGTTTGTTTGTTTTCTAATTATTGTTATTTGGAGGAGGGAAAGGTAAAAGAGAAAGAACAGAAATAGCATTGACCTCAATTTGCTTTACCCTAAAACATAATTAGATTTTACATCCAATCGTTGGCTTCAGGTGAGGGTCGGGAATTGGAAAGAACCTTCCAAAGACTAGTCTCTCAATAGCTGCTATAATAAACTAATCCTTTTTCTGACAGTAATTGTCACTTTGAGGTACTGGGGATCAAACCCAAGGCCTCACCCATTTTAGGCAAGCACTCTACCACCGAGCCCCAGCCCCAGCCCCTGGCTGGCAGCACTTCTACTCTACAACTTCTGAGGGTTTCCAGATCACATTCTCTCAGGAAAGTCTCTGAGGAGGCATAATCTTAAAGGGATTCCTTAATTTTCAGAAAAAAAAAATTGTTTTAAGATCCGCAGGCCTGTATGACTGGAGGCAAAGAGAGACAAAGATAATAGGTCATTTGTTTTCTTTTTTTAAAGATAATAAATGTTGGCTGGCACACACCTGTAATCCAGGCAACTTGGGAGGCTGAGGCAGGAGGATTGCAAGTTCAAAGCAAGCCTTAGCAGCTTCATCCTCAGCCCTTTCTATTTTAATACAGTGTCTTGCTAAATTGCTGAAGTTGGCCTCAAACTTGCAACCTTCTGTCTCAGCCTCCTCAGTCACTGGAATTATAGGCATGTGCCATCATGGCCAGCTCACTAAATACTCTTTCTAGAAGGCAGCACTTATCAGTAGACTTTTAGATGTTTAGACGTTTCTCTCTCTCTCTCTGTCTCTCTCTCTCCCTCTCCCTTTAATACAAAGTGTTCTTTTGCTGCTAGTAATTTTCTTTTTTTAGAGAAACATTTCTAAAAATATAATGTCAACTAAGTACAACTAAAGAATCCACAATTCCCAGATACCACTGCTCCTATGGAGGTGAATGATTTTACTGACATTTTCCTACACTGCCTTGTTGGACAAAGGTATTTAGCATCTTAGAATGAGTTTCTAGATCATATAAACTCCTGAGTAAATGACTGAAAAGTATTTATGAATTCTGCACAAAGCCAACTGGGGAATTAGAAGAACTCAACAGTGACCCTCCCAGCAGAGTCCATCATAAAGGGACAAACTAAAGACATGTCACACCCCTTCCTTCCTCTCCCCAGGAATTAGACCCCTCATTATCTCAGTCTAAGAACGCAATTTCACAACATCAGTGAAAGATCTCCTTTTCCCTACCTGTCACACGTGTTTCAGATTACCCAGTCTCCTGGGAAGCAAAATACACAAAACATTCATCATTTCAGGTCACGTTAAGGTATTTATGAGGAAAAAAAGAGGAAATGGAAGATTCTTTTGTTATGTTCCCTACAACTGACACTGGATAATAAAACACAGAGCTTAAACCAAATGTCAGGCCTACATGTTTTATAACCACTCTAATCTACTAAGATTTTCCAATTTGGTGCACTCATTTCTCTCAAATTTCCAAGCAGCAAAATAGCCACAAATTCATTGCCTATGTACACAGACGGGGTGTGTGTGTGTGTGTGTGTGTGTGTGTATGTGTGTGTGTGTGTTGCTAGAGATCAAACCCAGGGCTTCCTACATCTTATCTCCCCCCACCCATAGTATTTATTTTTGCTCTAAATATCTTGTTAAATTATCCAAAATTTTACTAGAACTACATCTGAGTCATCTACATAATCGAAATAAATAAATAAGGTTTTTTTCCTTGCAGTACTCCACTAAAAAAAAGATAATCTCCACTGAATGCAGAAACCTCATCACAGATACCATAAATAGCTATTAACCTAATAAGCTTTATCGTCCCAGATGATGGTAAGTTTCCTCAAAGTCAATTATTTAAAAGTATAGTTTCTTTATGATGGAGTACCGTAACAGGATTTTACTTCTTAAAATTTGGTAGAAACAAAAAAATTTGGTAGAGACACCTACCACATATTTAACCTAGATAATTTCAAAAAATTTGCTAAAAGAATGTGAGAGACAGCTAGAAGGTGAAAAGTGAAACCAAGAGAGGAACAATTTTGAAAGTGTGGGCAATTAAGTAGTCATTCCACATTCCAGGGTCTCTTGTCCCCAGGAGCAACAATGCTCAAACTTTTTGGACTTAGAATCCCTTTGTACTTGTAAAAATTACTAATGACATCCAAAAACTTTTATAAGTTATGTCTACCAGTATTTTCCATATTAGAAATTAAAGTTGGGACTTTAAAAAATGCCTATTAATTAGTTCATTTTAAAATAACAATAAGTAGTCTAATACATGTTAACATATACAACTTTTTTTTTTTTTGCACCAGGGATTGAACTCAGAGTTGCTTAATCACTGAGCCACATTCCCAACCCTTTTTAATTGTCTTTTTATTTCGAGACAGGGTCTTATTAAGTTGCTCAGAGTCTCACTAAATTACCGAGGCTGATCTCAAACTTGCAATCCTCCTGCCTTAGCCTCCCAAGCCACTAGGATTACACCACACCACATTTGACCATAAATAACTTTTTTAAGAGAGAGAGAGAGGAGAGAGTGAGAGAGAGAGAGAGAATCAATTTTATTTCTTTTTTAATCTGGCCTTTTTTTCTCCAACACTTGGTTGTGTAGGTGGTGCTGGGGTTTGAACCCAGGTCCTCATGCATGCCAGGCAAGCACTCCAACTGCTAAGCCACTGCTCCAGTCCCCATAAATAACATTTTTTTAAAAAATTAAGTTTAGAAGAGTACTTTCTTGCAGGGCATGGTAGCACTTTCCTATAATCCCAGTCAGTTAGAGGAAGAGGCAGGAGGATCACAAGCTCAAGGCTAGCCTCAGCAACTTAATGAGACCCTGTCTCAAAATTTAAAATAAATAGGATGGCTTCCCCGGTGGCTCGGAGACTGGACAGAAAATCCCAAGTTCTTTTCCAGTATTTTGAGTGACAGATAGGAGTCACAACAGTGAAGTACTGGACCTTGACACGAGGGACAGAATGGGATGCCAATAGACCAGTGCTCGTCTTCTCTGAAGTGGCAGCCATACCACAGTGTTCCTTGGCATACTTTATTAAACATTCATCACGAAAATCTGTAAGTGGCCTCCCCTGTGCCTTTGGGTGGGTTGGAGACCCGGGGCAGAGGCCGTGCTGAATCCCAGGACTGAACTCAAGTGTTTGGGTTTGGGTGCCACCCGGTCAAATGGGATGAGCCAGTGAGAATGTGTCTGTCACATACCTGTTTTACCTCCTCACTAAAGGATAGTTGGAACATGGGGTTTCTGGCCTGCAGAAATTCATTAAAATTTACCCACTAAACACTGGAGGGAAAGGGAATCTTCGTGGGATTGCACCCAGTTTAAACTAAAAGCTGAACATCAAGCTTTCCCAGATCACTAAAATTTAGTCCTGCAGTTAATTTATAATACCATAGAATACTTTTCTATCTTCACATTAAGTTGCTAGCCAGTGACCAACCCTAACATTTATGATACAAACCAGTATTGTCAACATACTACGTAGTTTGAATGCTTAGCTTACAAACATAGTTGGTGGGGTTCTTTTTATATTAAGAGGCTGAAATAAAATCATACAAATTATCCTAAAATTATAAAAAGTTCACCCTATTTTATAACACTATAGTTTAAAAAAATAAGTGTGTACTCATGCAAAAAAAATTTTTAAATAAATAAGTAAAAAGGGCTGGGAATATTGCACAGTGGTAGAGCATGCCTGGGTTCCATCCCCAGTAAAGGAGGAGAGGGTGAAGAGAAGTAGGAAGAGGAGGGGAAGTGGGAGGAAGGCATTGTCTTGTACTTTTGCAAATTTCTTTCATGTCTGGAATAAGACAGCTGAATCTTCATATTTGCTTCTGCATTCAATCTGTTCCTGAGTAGTTTTGGTTGAAGTATATAAAGAAAATTGGCCTCACATAGACATATAGTTGAAAAAGAAAATATTTCAATGGCCTTTTTAGATAATTATGGATTCATCACATAATGTTAGGAAAGGTACATTCATGAGACAATGAATTAAAAGGGCAAATCACATCTCAGTACCATTATGAAAATAATTTTGACTTTTAGGACCCTTCAAAATAGTCTGAGGGTCTTCCTGGAGTCCTTGGACCATACATGGAGAACTACTGCCCTAGGAGAGATGAGGGAGAGAAAGAATCCACCTTCCCCAGTTGGTCTCACTTCCCACAGGATAGCACATCTTAGTCTGTGCACTTCATCTCAGTGAATAAATACTTCAAGATTCCCTATTCAATCTGGTACTCAACAGAAGATCGTTCCACCAGAGAGGGAAAATAGTTCTAGACAAAAATCATCACGTAGTGTACTTCATGGGCAATGAAAAGGACTTTTCAAGGATAATTTTGAATGCATCCTATTTTTAACCTTACAGCTGACTTCACAGCTTGTCACACTCATGCTCCTAAAGATGTCATTAAAAAGCACATGGCATGCATGGGCTGCAGCGGTGGCTCAACGGTTGTGGTGCTTGCCTGGCATGCACAGGACGTGGGTTCAAACCCAGCACTACATACACAATGAAGTGCTGGAGCAACAGAAGCCACGTGAAAAACTAAAAATTGATTCTCTCTCCCATCCCCACCTCTCTCTCTCTATCTCTCCCTCTCTATTTAAGGGGAAAAAAAAAGCATGTGGCATGTAGGACCAGCCTTTCACAACACATGAAAGGATAAATTCTACCAGTTTATTCACTCCCCCTTTACAACACTGACACCTCAGTCAGATGTGGTGCGACACGCATGTGATCCCAGTGATTGGGAAAGCTGAGGCAGGATTGCAAGTTCCAGGCCAGCTTCAGCAATTTAGTGAGATCCTATCTCAAAATTTTAAAAATAATTTTAAAAAGGACTGGGGATGTAGCTCAGTGGTAGAGCACCCTGGGGTTCAATCCCCGGTATCACAAAAAAAAAAAAAAAGTACAACATAACAACAACAAAACCCCACTGATCCCTCTGAGAACATTGTATGATACATTTAAAAAATACTTTTAACAACTCAGATTATTCTCATAAATAAATAAGGGTTGGAGACGAAACTCAGTGGTAGAGTGGTGGCCTTGCATGTGTCAGGTCCTGGGTTCAAACTCCAGCACTGCAAGTAAATAAAATAATATCCCAAATACTACAACCAAAACAGAAGAACTCAAGTTTACAAGTAGATAACATGTGAGGGCTTAAGTTATAAATGGCACAAGCCTAGGCCACAAGATTCTGTAAAAAGACAACTATAATGCACTAATTAAAAAATGTGGAAAAAGTTATGTAGAAAGTGAGTCCCTTTTGCTTGCAGACACACAGGAAATCTTCATGGAAAACATGGAACATAGGAAAACGCTTGAAAGACAATAAAGCTTTTGAGAGGTGGCGATGGAGCTTCACATGGGTTAGCAACACAGAGGTTTTAACCCAGAGAATTCAAGAATTCTTACGAATCCTTGTTAAGGTGATAATAAAAGTCTTGCAAAAACTAAGAATGAAAAACTAAGATCAAAGAGCCATGTACTTCAGGAAATATCCAAGCCTAAGGGTGCAGAAGAAAGAGTCCACGAACTAAGGAACAGAGTTATTAGCCAAGATGCTGAAATAGGAAGAGACGCTTCTCCCTCAAGAAAAATTATGCATAATACAAAAGTAGGGAATTTCAAAGAAAATGTTTCCTTTGTGATTAATACTGCAAGAAAGTAAAGAGGATAGCAATTTTGTCCATGATAAAAGCCAAATGAGAGAGATTCCGGAACTGGGTTGTAAAAGAGAGGAGGCTGGGAGATGGTGTAAGACACTCTTGGGAGAAACCATATTAAAAACAATACCCACTAAATCAACAATATAAAGCAAAAGTCAGCATTAACACAGTCTTTCATGCACACCAAGGGCTCTGCTAAGTGCTTTATGTGCTGTAGCTAAAGTAATATTCAGAGTTGCGTGACTAATAACAGTATTTATTCCCCTGTACAGAGGAGGAGCAGGTTCTATCTTCTACCAATACCAGAAGTCTTTTACACCATGTTTCACAGGTGACGCTAAGAGAAAGTTTATTTTATGTAAAGTAAACTAGGACCTTCTTCATAGACAAAAGGGCAGTCAACAAAGAGAGAGGAGAAGATACAAGTCAGAATGAAAGTCACTTAAGAGATCTTAAGCCAGTCACAGTGGTGCACACCTGTAATCCCAGCTGCTCAGGAAGCTGAGGCAGAAGGATCGCAAGTTCAAAGCCAGCCTCAGCAACTTAGCAAGGCCCTAAGCAATTAGCAAGACCCTGACTCACAATTTTAAAAAATTTTTTTAAAAAGGGATGGAGATGTGGCTCTGTGGTTAAGTGCCCCAGAGTTCAATCCCTGGTATGGGATGGGAGTGGGGAGAGCTATCTTGTTGGAGAGATGGCTCAGCACACAGCAGTAGAGCCCTTGCCTGACATATGCAAGGTGGCAGGTAAGATCCTCAGCACCACAGAGACAGTTAAATGGAGAGAAAAGAAAAAACAAAAAAACAAAAACAAAAAAACAAATTAAAAATAAAATTCCATCTTTCTCCCAACTCTCTCTCTCTCCACCTCCCCCTCCTCCTAAAAGAGAGAGAGAGAGAGAGAGAGAGAGAGAAAGAGACGGAATGGACAGTGAAGAAGTCTCAGACTTGAAAATCCTTCCTCTTTTGACAGAAACAAGGAGTGGATGACAAACTTAGCCTTGGTAATTTTGCCCCAAGACCCAGGAATCTGTATTCTACAGAAAGTCACAGCCCATATGGGTGTGAAGGTTGCAAACCTCAGCATTGCCTCTTACCTCTGTTACCCAGGGAGAGAAAGGAAGGTGGGATATGTGTGTGCACACTCGCAGGCCCCTTTTCATTACCAGCTTGTGACAGTATAATGCACTTTCCAAAGTATGTTCTATAGCTCACAAAAGCATTTGAACAGCTCTCTGCATTGAGCAGCCACCAAATTTAGAATAGATAGGGAACACCAACAGTATCCCACTGGAGTCCCTATGGGGAAAACAATATTCCTGCTATGCAGTAGTCCAGAATTTCCCTGATACGTGAACCCAAAAAGATGTCCCTCACAATACGTGTGCCTGCAGACATCTAGATTAAAGGGAATAGGAATTGGGGGTAAAGGATAAGAGTAAATATAATTTTATTTTTATTTACTTTTTTATTGATTTATTTGTTTAGACAGTGGGCATGGAATCCAGGACACTTTACCCCTGAGCTTTTTGATTTTTATTTTGAGACAGGGTCTCATTTAGTTGCTGAGGCTCTCACTAAGTTGCTGAGGCTGACCTTGAATTTTTGACCTTCCTGTCTTGGCTTCTCAAGTCACTGGGATTACAGGCATGCACCATCACACCCAAGAAGAGTGAATGTTGTTCATTGGATAAATCAAGTCAAGTTGCAATGAAAGCAATGGAGGGAAGCAGGAAGATCAAGATACATTTACTTTCTTCTCTGGTCTGTGAATAATCTCTGTCGGCAAAATGGAAAAATCTTGTTCTCTCTGAGTAATTTCCAACTGTCCACCTACAAATTTTCTTGAATATTCCTTTAGCTGAACCAAGAAACAGGCACTCCACTGCTTTTAAAAATAGTAATAATAATCACCATCACTTCAAGTAAACCTTCTACAACTATATTGCTTCACTGCCACATAGCCACGAATAAAACAAAACAGGTAATAATCATTTTTTAACTGTTATAATGCCACACTTAGTTCTTTGCAGTCCTAAGATTTGAACCCAAGGACACTCAGCCACTGAACTACATCCCCAGCCTTTTGTACATTTTATTTTCACACAGATCTAACCAAGTTGCTGAGGTTGGCCTCAAACATGTGATCCTTTTGTCTCAGTCTCCCGAGTCACTGGGAATACAGACATTCACCTCTGCACCCAGCCCTAGCAATTTCTTAAAAAATGGATAATGTTGCAAATGGTACAAAATCCACAAGAGATAATAGATGATACCAGGAAAAGGTAAATCTCCCTCCAACTCCTATACCCCAGCTACCAGCTTCCCTCCTGAAAAGCTAACCTATATTATAGTCCATTGTTCATTCTTCAAAAGGTACTCTGTGCATTTATAAACATATCAAATACATTTTAACGTAAATATAGGTACATTATGCACACTGTTCTGCTACTTGGTTTTTTCAATTATTAATAATGATAACTAATAATCTTACACACATGAATACAGAGAGTTGCTTCATTCTGGTCCGGCATGATCCAGTATTCATTTATATGGAAGTCGCACAACTTACTTAGCCAATTACCTACTCATATATATCTATGCTATACTTTGTTTTACACAGAATGGCTATGAAAGCATAGTGTGTCTGCATGATACAAACTTACAAGTGAAATTTCTAAATTAACTCAAATATTAACACTGCACCCTCTCTACAGAGGTTGTACAAATTTATAAGCAAAAGATAAGAGTTACTAGCAACTTTCAAGTATTAGTGAATACATTGAATATAATGCACTTTATTCCTTCAGGGAACTACAGAGTTGTTGCACTCTTCATATCCAACTTCCTTCCAAAAGGATTTTGAGATGGCAAAATTCCTTCCATGTAAAAATAATGATAATAACAAATAAAATAAACAAAAACTTTGATTGCCAGATCAATCTCCTCACATACCTACAATGTCTTTAATGTTCAGAAATTTTAAAATATCTACAGCAGAATTTTTAAATCATGTTTTTGCTCCTCCTTGGGAGGCTGAGGCAGGAGGATTGCAAATTCAAGGCCAACCTCAGTGACAAGAGCTTGTCCCAAAATAAAAAAGGTTTAGGATGTGGCTAGGTGGTAAAATGGCAAAGCACCCCAGGGTTTAATCCCTGGTACCAAAAATCTTAATAAAGAAAACATATTGAGCAGCAATAGAAACAACTGAAGACCAGAATTCAGTGAAAAGAATCCTCTAGGATTTTCTAATTATACATCTTCATAAATCACGTGTTAGCGAGGCACAGTGGCACACGTTTGTAATCCTAGCAGCTTGGGAGACTGAGGCAAGAAGATTGTAAGTTCAAAGCCAGCCTCAGAAACTTAGTAAGGCTCTAAGCAACTTAGTGAGACCCTATCTCAAAATAAAAAATAGAAAAGGCTAGGGATGTGATTCACTGGATAAAGGGCCCCTGGGTTCAAGTCCCGGTTCCAAAAAAAAAAAAATAATTAAAATTAAATAAATCATGTATTAATTGAGAAGTAAAGAAAGAAGGGGAGAAGAATTAGAGGACAGGGGTTCATGGTCTCTTGCTGCCCTGTGGCGATGGGCAGCCTGCTTAGCTGTACGCAACTCATCCAGTTAGGTACCAAAAACACCTACCCAACTTATCCCACCAGGTTTAAAAAGGAATAAAAGCCTTTTGTTGCAAATTTAGCATTCCATTTCCCCCACCAAAAACTTCCACCCATTCTATATTCCCTAAGGTCTCCCCCAGTATACTCAGGTGTCCAAGTTAGAAACCAGGGCATTGCCCTTAATTCCTCCCCAACCTCACTTCCCATTCAATCAGCCACCCAGGATTACTAATTCTGCTTCTAAAAGTCCGTATCTGCTCACGCCTTTGCATCTAACTGTGACTTCTCTAGTCAACGTCATCTCTACCCTCATTAAAGTCACCATAAACTCTTGCCTACATTGCCTCCCAGGCCTTTCTGCCTCCATTTGTTTCTTCTTCAATCCGTTCTCTGCAATAAAAACAATAATCTTCTTGTAGTAAATAAGTAAGTAAGTCATTCTCACCTAAAATCCCCCAGTTGTTCCCCATTGTCTTCAAGATAAAACCTGAAAAGAACCGCCTCAAGGGTCATAGTTCACTGTCTACTCTCTCACCTCATCCCTTCCTCCACCCTGCTTCAATCTCTCCATTCTATAACTACTAAACAACTTTGAAGTCTTGGAATTTATCTCCAGGTGTTCTCCCAGCCATTCTAAGGACACTCCACTCCCTTTCTCTATCCGGCAATTTAGACATCATGCCTTCTAGAAGAGCTTCCAGGAAACTCCTAGCTCTGAATCAAGTTCCCCTTCTGTGTACCCTCTGAGGCTTCTGTGCCCACGCCCTGCATTGGTTGTTAGGTAGAACTTGACCCAGGCGACACCATTTTGAAACATATCCTCCACTTCAGAACAAGAATCACCTTAAGGTTGGTCTGACTCAGTCTGACCTAAACTCTTTCACTACTCTGTTATCATGCCAAGAAACCCCAAACACTCCATCATTATAAGAAAGGAAATTATTATCTGGGACTGAAATATCAAAAACACCTAAAAGTGACACCACATGACCCTTCCCTAATAACCCCCAGCAACGGCCTAACTACAAAGATCCCTCCTCCCTCACTCTCCTCTATAGACCCCAGGCTATAAATAGAAGATGGGTCTCAGTCTCCACTGTGCCTCCCTTCGCAGATTTGTCCCAAATAAACCTGTGTTACTGCTAGCCACCTCTCCTCCATTTCCTTTATTCAGTTCTTTCCTTACATTGGCATGATCTGTTTACACTCTGTGCCCCTCAATTACATTGTAGTATCCCCTGAGTCTAGGTAGGCACAGTGGTTTCTAAAGCATAGCCTGCCAAACATGGAAGAAAAATAAAATGTTTTATGGTCATATAAGAATGTGCAAGTATTGAAACTCTCCAGCAGGGAAAAACTATCCACAACTCCTATAAATCTATTTGGCCAAGAATTTTCTATAAGGGTTTCACGCACAGACTTGCTTCCACAACATACAATGGTGAGAGAATCTTTTCCACCAATTTTCTTTGTTTTTTTTTGTTTTTTTTTGTACCAGGGATTGAACCCATAGACTCTCAAACACTGAGCCACATCCCCAGCCCTTTTTATTTTGAGACACAATCTTGCTAAGTTGTTAGGACTTCACCAAGTTGCTGAGGTTGGCTTTGAACTTGCAATCCTCCTGCCTTACCCTTCTAAGACTCTGGGATTACAGGCCTGCACCATAGCACCTGGCTCCACCAATTCTCAATTATAAATACTCCCTATTATCTTAAAGATATTTGTATCTCAATCTTTGATGGTTTTATCTTTAAGTATAAAAATTAAGATTTTTATCTTGGTCTTTAAAATGTTTGACTTATTTTTATAGAAAAAAATCTTTGCTATGTTAATTTGTTTTGTTGTTTGTCCTTTGTTTTGGTGTTAAGGATTAAACCCAGGGTGCTAGACATCCTGAGCCTGAGCTCTCTCTACCTTTTGGCTACACCCCAGCTTTGAGATGCTAATGTAAAAGATCTAGAAAATCTTTAAGATTTTTATCATGTCAAATCTAAATGAAAAATTTAGAGTAGGGTTCAAACTAGTTTCTTTTTCAGGAAGAAGAAATCTCACATCCGGAATAATTAATTCTCCCAAAATTCTAAGAGGAAGAAGATGTTTTAAACAGAGCAAGGATGATCCAGGAAGTTGAGATCTGAAGTCTGTCAATGAGACAGACTTACAGAATCCCGTGAGTAACAGAGGTTAGTAGATGTGAAATATTATTTGGCAGGCTAAAATTTCCCACCTTCTGTTTCTTGCTATTGTACTTGATATTCAAAGTCCCAGTGTTGCTGTTTAGAGACTGACTGTACTTTGCATGCCATTCAGGAAGGAAAGGGGAGAATTACTGCCACACAATGCCTCCTCTAAGTCACCCAAACTACAGGGTAGTTTTCCATTTTTCTCTGGGTTTTGGTTATTAAGACCTTTCTCCTGTATTTCATTTCTTCTGATATTGTAACATGAGAAGAAATATATTCTATCCATAGGAAGGAACCTTGAAATGACCCAAAAGGGCAATTATAAAGGAAGGATTAAACAAAAGAAAAGTAGCTTTTTTTCCCTCAGAATGTGCCATTCAATGCTCATAACATTGTGATTGTATTATAAAGAGGAATATTTTACCTTAACCACCTCCAGGAACAAACCTAGGCTATAAAAAAATAAAATATAATAATTTAAAAGAACCCACCATCATTGTCTGTAGGTCAGAGAACAGTGCTGGTAAAAGAGAAGGATTCCAGAACCTCACAGAAGCTCTGCTGCTCCTGGACCTTCCCAGGGATCTGCCAGTTAACCGAGAGACCTTCACACCAAGAGGACTTCCAGGAAGCAGGCCTGGAAGGAAGGGCTGCCTGGGGAAGCAGAGCTCTCCAGGATTTACTAAACCCTAGTACACAACCAGCAAGACACAATTCCTTCAGCAATGTCTCCAGAAAAGTGCTGCTTCTTGAGAGCTCTTTCCTGCTTACAGAAGTAACTGTAAGAAGCTTGAGGAAACCAAACATGGGCCCAAGAGGCTTGCCTCTTTGACCCTGCAAGAATTAAGATCCAACTCCCTCCTAATTTCCCTTTCCAAAGCCTATTTTAAAAGCTTGAGCTAATTTTAGATTTTTTTTTTTAAGTACTGGGAATTGCTGGGTGTAGTGGCTCACACCTGTAATCCCAGCAACTCCAATTTAAAGGCGAGAGGATCACAAGTTCAAAGCCAGCCTCAGCAACTTAGTGAGACCCTATTTCAAAAAATAAAAATTGCTGGGGATCTGATTCATTGGGTAAGTGTCCCCGGGTTAAATCACTGATACCAAAAAAAAAAAAAGTACTGTGAATTGAACCCAATTGTTCTACACCACTTGACTACATTCCCAGCCCCTTTTACATTATTTTATTAAATTTATTTATTTTTTGGAGACAGGATCTTACCTAATTACTGAGGTACTGAGGCAGGCCTTGAATTTACGATCTTCCTGCCTCAGCCTCCTGAGTAGCTGGGATTACAGGGGTCATTATATCACCTGGCAAGGTTTTATATTTTAAAATTTTGGATTCTGAAGCTAAGTGCAGGGACTGTAGTCACTGTTACTATGAGGCTAAGGTATGATTGCTTCATTCCTCAAAGTTGAGGCCTGTGTGGGCCACATAGAGAAACCCAGTCGCCTAGGAAGTTGAGGCAGGAGAATCACAAATTTAAGGTCAGCCTGGATAACTTGGGGAGACCCTATTTCAAAATAAAATAAAAAGGGCTGGTGATACAACTCAGTGAAAAAGTGCCTCTGCATTCAGTCCATAGTACCAATAATAATAATAATAATAAATGAATAAATTTTTTAAAGTAAGGTAGTTGGAGAAGTAACTCAGTGCAAGAGTGCTTGCCTAACATGGGCAAGGCTGAGTTCAATGCTTACCACAGTGGAAAAAAAATACTTAAAGGAAAAAATGTTTTGGACCCTCTTTCTGGGTTAACCCCCAAATACCTACATACTTGACCTTGTGTCAAACAGCAAAACTGCCAGTTCTGAAGGCTGTTTTTCTAGTTTCCATGGGACAAAGGTTGGTGGTTGGCTTGTTTTACTTTAAAATCCCTCTAAGCAGATACTGACGGTGGTAACAGAGGTTGGAGAGGATTAACTGATAAAAAGAATCTGTAAAGTACTCCGTGGACTAAATCCATCCCAGAAGAAAACTGGTTTTCCTGAGAAGATTACAAGATTCAATTTACAAAGACCTCTTGGCCCTTGAAAGATCACTGGAGGATGTCCACTTCCTCCAGGAAGAAGGAAGATGTTTTCAGAAATTCAACGGCCAACCCCGTCTGTAAGATAATGCTAAAGCAGGGTAAGAATTTATTCCACCCTCTCTATTTGCCCACCTGCAAAGCATTTTGTTTATTAACTCAATCTTTCCAAGAGAAGCAGGGTTCAATTACAATCTCCACTGCAAAAAAAAAAAAAAAAAACACTGAGTCTAGGAGAGGATGAATAATCTGCCCAAGAGACATATCAGTTTATTAAAGTAACACTGGGACACAGGCATGGTTGTACACACTTGTAATGCCATTGATTCAGGAGGCTGAGGCAGGAAGATCACAAATTTGAAGCCAGCCTGAGCAATTTAGTGAGAGACTGTCTCAACATAAAAAGTAAAAGAGCTGGGGATGTAGCTCGGTTGTAAAGCACCTCTGAGTTCAATCCCCTGTACTGTGAGGGGAAAAAGTGATGCTAGGATTCATACACAGGAAGCATGACTCGAGTTCATGCCCTCAGCAGCCTTACTTTACCACCACTTCTCTGCAGAACCTGTACCAATACCAAGACTGGCGCAGTGGTGCACACCTGTAGTCCCAGCTAATTGGGAGGCTGAGGCAGGAACATCTCTTAAACCCAGGAGCTCGGGGCTAGCATGAGCAACATAACAATATACCAACTCAAAATAAAACCAAACAAAAATGCTTGTGCTAGTAGGTCCTGGTAGCACATGCCTGTCATCTCAGTGACTCGAACGGGGGAGGCAGGAGGATCACAAGTTCAAAGCCAGCCTCAGCAACTTAGTGAAGCCCTAAGCAACTTAGTGAGATCCTGTCTTAAAATAAAAGTAAAAAGGGCTAGGGATGTGGCTTGTTAGTTAAGTGTCCCTGTGTTAAATCCCTGATACAAAAAAAAAAAAGGAACTAAGAATGAACCCACCCATGAGTGTTCTACCACTAAGCTACATGCCCAGTCCCTTATTTTATGTATATATGTATGTATGTATGTATGTATGTATGTATGTATTTATTTATTTTGGAGCCAGGATCTTACCTAGTTGCTGAGGCTGGCCTTGAATTTGCAATTTTTCTGCCTCAACCTCCTGAATAGCTGGTGTTAGAAATAAAATTATTAAAATTATTGAGGGCCCATAAGAAAATCAAACATGTGATCAGATGTGGATGAGCAAGACAGACTTTACTTCTGCAGAAGGGTGCACTCACAAAGGGGATCTGATGAGCAAGCACACCTGCTTATATCTCCAACCTGACACAATCCTGCCCTTCATTCTGAATGGAGGAGCTCAGGGGCACAATCTACAAGATTGGCTATTATAAAATTGGGGTTGGTGCAGAAAAAAGCTACAGGTGTAATGGGATTTCTGATAAGGAGTTTAAAAACGGATTATCTCTGACCACATGGTTCCTGATCTAAAATGGCTTCCTTTCATATGCGAACCTCAAGTCAAGAATACGTTCTGGGGCTGGAGCTGTGGCTCAGCGGTTACAGAGGTTACCTGGCACGTGAGAGTACGCAAGTTCAAACCCCAGCACCCACATACACACAAGGAATGAAAGCCACATGAAAAATGAAAAACTAAATAAAAATTGCTTCTCTCTTTCTCTTTCTCTCTCACACTGTCCCCTCTTTCTTAAAAAAAGAAAAGAATACATTCTGAAAATGGGGGGCTTTCTACTTCTCAAACTGGGTTCAGTCCTTAGTATTAAAAAAAAATGCTTGTGCTAATACCAATCCCTGAAGTAGTAGAACAAAAAGAAAGAAACAAAGAAAGAAAAGGACAATTCTAAGATGTCCTAAATTTATTTACAAGGGTCAAAGACTGGGGACAGGGAAATAAGGAAAGTTAAACAGTTACAGCTATGGACCAAAATCAACAACAACAAAAATAACTGTTTCACCTTCCTGAATGTACAACATACCATAACTTGGACCTCATTCGCTAATTCCAGGTGTCACCACCCATTCTTACGTTGGAACTTTCCAGACTATTAATCCCTACCAGTCTGGAAGCAATGGCTACTTCTTATGGATTGTCCTCCCATCCTCAACTCTGCCCCTCTTATCTATACCCAATGTAGGGTCAGTGTACACAGCTTATACTCTCCTTCCTCTATTTTTGTTTCTGCGCTTGCCTCGCATGTGTAAGGACACAGGTTCAAACCCCAGCACCACGTACACAGTGAAGTGTCAGAGCAACAAAAGCCACATGGAAAATTAAATAAAATTGATTCTTTCTCTGTCCCTCTCTCTCTCTCTCTTAAAAAAAAAAAGAAAAAGAGAGAGAAGGACAGAGAAAAGAAAAAGAGAGAGAGAAAGAGAGATTAAGAGTTTCTGAAGTTTACCTGGCACACATGGGCTTATATTCAAAACATCTTAGTCATATGGACATAACTTTAAAGTGGAATCACTAAGTAGCTTTCACTGTTTCTAATATGCATGCAGCCAGGAATCAAACAGAAGAAAACTCTGTTCAAGGAAAGAAGTAAGCAAGCTCAAGGTTCAACAAAATAAAATAAAATTACTCTGATCTATCTTCACTTTTTCTTTCTAGCTCCCCATTATTTCCAATACATAGTTAAATTTAACTTGATATTTCTTTATTTCATGGATGGATAGTACTTCTTTCTCTGTGGGTGATTATGTATGTGCTCTGTCTTCTGGCAAAACAGAATCATTCAAAATGGAGAAAAAATGGCCAATAAGCACGTGAAAAGATGTTCAAATCCATTAGAACTTAGGGAAATAAAAATCGAAACCACAGGTGCCTCTTTAGACTCACTAGGATGACTGAAATAAAAAAATATATATAGACAACATAAAAGATGGGGAGAAACTGCAACTAACACAGGTTGCTGCTGAAAATGTAAATGGTACAATTGCTCTGGGGAAAAAAATCTTCATTTCCTCACCTCAAAAATCTAAACACAGATTTTTCATACAGTCCAGCAATTCTACGCTTAACAATCTACCCAAGACAAATGAAAACATGTGTCCACACAAACACTTGCACACAAATGTTCATAGCAGCATTATTCACAATAGGCAAAAAGGAGAAACTACTGAAATATCCATCAACTGATCAACAGACAAACAAATTATGATACATCCCTGAAATGGAACAGTATTTAGCAATACAAAGAAGTAGCCAATAGGCTGCAATGTGAAACTTGAAACATTATAGCAAGTGAAATAAGCCATAGTTGTATGCATCATTTATGTAAAATGCCCAGAACAGGCAAATCTGTAGAAACAAAAAGAAGAATAGTGTTTGCCAGGGTGGTGTGGATGGAAGGACTATAAGGTAACAACTGCAGGAAGTGGTATTTCTTTGAGTGATGATAAATATTTTTAAATTGACTGTGATGACGAATGTTCAACTCTATTAATTTAATAAAGGCCATTGAAATATACAGTTAAAATAGATGAATCAGATGCTATGTAATTCTACTACTTCTCACTGCTTCAAACTGGTTGTAACACTCTGCAATATTCTCAGAGTTTTCCTGTATAATAAAAACCAAAGAACCTCTTCTCCAGAGATAAGGAAATGCCAATGTTGAGAGTAATAGCAAACAGTGCTGGGCTGCCCCAAACAAGGAGACCTGAAAAATCCTCTGGTGCCAAGTCAAACAAAAGGAAGTTTCCAGGGGTACTCCACTGCCCTGCCCTCCTGACACCCTGGAAATCCTGTGGGTTCCAGTCAAAAGTTAAGCCCCAGCTGAAAGTTCATTCAACCACCAACTCCAAGTATAGAAGGCTGGGGACACAGCTCAGCAGTAGAGAGCTTGCCTAGAATGGAAGAGGACCTGGGTTCAATAGGAAGAAGGAGAAAGAGGAGGAGGAGGAGGAGGAGGAGGAGGAG